>JAIUZE010019754.1:0-30761 GCA_022085475.1 Heliosperma pusillum
TATCCAGATTACAACTTACCCGATTGGGTAAGTAGTGTACCCGATCGGGTATGTTTGCTGATCCGAGCTTTTGCTTCGACTTCCTCCTTTTTGTCTTATGTGATGAATGCATGACCCCTTCCCCACGAAACCTACTGCTATATAAGAATGCTTCAGCCACCACTTCTCAACACACCTCCCTACACTACGTTTTACACACTTCTCTCTTTACAATAAAAAACCCTAGATTAGGAGGAGAGGAACCTAGCCTCTCTTCTCTAGTCTAGATCATTTTCTTCTTCCTTTTTGTCCTTAGTTTCTTAGTTTATTTCTGTCTTTTCTATATCAAATCCTTAGCCTATATCAATAAGAATTCCATCTTTGTAATCTACTTTATGTGGTTCAAGTATTGTAATTCGTGGATCGACTATTCTATGCAAGGAATTTCTATTATGGTTGTTTGTATTTCATCATTGTCGTTGTTGATCGTCAACTAGGTATTCCTATTTTATCTTTTGTTTAAAGTCTTTATGTTTCTTATTTGATTGCTATTTTCTTTATATGTTATTTTAGATTCAATTTCAATATCGTTGTAATCATTTCATTTCCCTAGATAGTCAATTTAGCGTCGTTATTATCGCCAATTAGAGAGTCTTAAAATATTATCAAAACCAAATAAACATGTTTATCGTATTTTTTATTATTAACATCATCTTATATCTAAACATCACCATGAGTGAGTAGTCATTTTTCTAAGGTGTAGGGTAGCAATGTAGGTTGATTAAAAGATGATAATTGGATAAAAGAAATTGTGCTTTTAAAACATTGTGTCTATGCAGGTTTGAACTATAACGATAGTTAACGATTCCTGATCAAAATCATTGACTATAATGGAATTCTTTTCCAAAGTAGAAATATGTGAATTGAATAGACAAAGCATGACATGGTAGATTAGACCTAGTAAATTTCCTAAAAGCATGCTAGACTATCTTATCTATGATTGTAATGAACACATCATTCTTACGAACTCACATTGAATTATTTGCATGTTCTAAATCCAATATCATCAATATGTTAATCTACATGTGTGAACCTCCTTGCCTAGATTCTTTTTTACCATTGTTAATTCATCACATGCTTTATTGTTTTCGTTTTGATTTGCTTTTATTTTGTTTCCATTTATGCTTTTTATTAGTTTAGAAATCAACAACCCAAAACCCAGATACTCGTTAGATAAGACCCAATTGCAAGACATTTCACATTCTATAGGAAACACCATCTCCCTGAGGATCGACCCCTACTTCCCTAATTACATTAATTTGTTATTAGCCTAGTCTGGGTAATTATCTTTGACCAGGGCTTGCGACAGGCCTGATCAAATTTTGGCGCCGTTGCCGGGGAGCACGGTTTAGTTTTCCTTTTTCTTGTGATTTTTATTGCAATTATTTTTATCTAGTCTTTAGGAACCCAAATTCCTTCAGACCTCTCTTGATTTTTAATCTTAGCTTTTCAATCTTATGCCCAGATCTTCTAGACTAGGGACCTGATAAGTGAATATTTGTATGGTTTTAATCCCCAATTTAGCTCGGTTTTGTATGTCATTTGTGATTTGTTAAGCCACTTTATGAGCTAATATCGTGTTCTAGGCGAATTCCTGTGTTCTAACCTGTTTTGAAGGGAAAGTGACGTTTCTACACCCTTTTTCTATATTTCCAAGCATTTGCCTAGAACCCGATGATTTGAAGAAGCAAGCTTGACCAGGTGAAAGGCATTTCAAGAAGGTTCACTAATTCAAAAGAGAGAAGAAGCAAAGACAGTTTCGTAGTTGTCGGAAGATCAATCAATTAGGCGAAAGAATTCATCGCTTTACATGAAACCCTATCAACAAACCCGACTCAAGAGGTCAAGGGGGATGTTGGAAGTCAAGTCAAAGCAAAGGAAGATGAAACAATAGTCAAGATCTTCTAGAAGACCACATACCCGATCGGGTAAGTGTGTACCCGATCGGGTAAGTGTGCTGATCCGAGCATGGCGGCTTCTTCTTCCTACTTTTGTCCTATGTGTTTAATGCCCGACCTCTTCTCCACGAAACCCTAATACTATAAATAGATGATCTAGTCCCTCATATCATATCATCTAACACAATCCATCTTACAATCCTCTTCTCTTTTCTTCTTACATTTCTCCTTAGATTAGGAGGAGGGGGAACTAGCCTCCCTTCTCTCATTTTCTTCTTCTTTAGTCTATAGTTCTTAGTTTATTTCTGTCCATTTCATATCAAAACATTAGTTTAGATCAATAAGAATTTCATCCTTGTAATCTCCTTTGTGTGGTTCAAGCGTTGTAATTGGTGGATCGTTTATTATGTGCAAGGATTATCTATTATTGTTATCACTTTCGTTGTTGATCGTCATATAGGTATTTCTGTTTTATCCTTTGTTTAATGTTCTTTATTTCTTTCTATTTGATTGTTATTCTCTTTACATATTATCTTAGATTCATTTTCATGTTGTTATAATCGTTGTTTCATTTCCTAGATTGTCAATTAGCGTCGTTATTATCGCCTTATAAAGAGTCTTAAAATATTGTCAAAAATCAAATAAACATGTCAAACTTAGTTTTCATTGTTAATATCATTTTAGATTTAGACATTATCATGAGTAAGTAGTCACCTTTCTAGGGTGTAGGGTAGCCATGTTAGATTGATTAAAAGATGTTAATTGGATAAAAGAAATTGTGCTTTTAAAACATTGTGTCTATGCATGTTTGGATTGTAACGATAGTTAACAATTTCTGGCCGGAAATCATCGACTAAAATGGAATTCTTTTCCAAGGTAGAGATACGCAAATTGAATAGACAAAGCATGACATGGTGGATTAAGACCTAGTAAATCGCCTAAAAAGCCTGCTAGACCATCTGATCTATGATTGTAATGAACACATCATTCTTACGAACTCACAATGAATTATTTGCATGTTCCAAATCCAATTTCATTAATATGTCAATCTACATGTGTGAACCTATTTCCTTAGATGCTTTTAATTACTTGCTTTATTGTTTTCATTTGTTTTTAATTTGTTTTCATTTATGCTTTATATTAGTTTAGATATCAAAAACCCAAAAACCCAGAAATCATTAGATAGAACCCAATTGCGAGACACTTCACATCTTATAGGAAACACCATCTCTCTGAGGATCGACCCCTACTTCCCTAATTACATTAATTTGTTATTAGCCTAGTCTGGGTAATTTATCTTTGTATTGGGCTTGCGACAGGCCTGATCAAATTTTGGCGCCGTTGCCGGGGAGCACGGTTTAGTTTTCCTTTTTCTTGTGATTTTTATCGCAGTCAGTTTTATCTAGTCTTTAGGAACCCAAATTCCTTTAGGCCTCTCTTGATTTTTCATCTTAGCTTTTCAATCTTATGCCCAGATCTTCTAGACTAGGGACCCCTATCTTTTTAGACCCCGATCTAGAAAGAACTCTGCGTAGGAGACGAAAGTTATTCAACGAAATTTCAAAAGCTTCTGATACTTCAAGTTTAGATCGTATTCGTGAGAAATACTTGGATATTCTATCTAATCTCGATGGAGAAGAAGATCCATTCTCATCTCCATTCACAAGAAAAAAAAAAAACCAATCAAATTCCAAACAACATTCCATCTTCACCTTCACATTAGGAAATGGTTCGACTTTCAGACCATTCCAAACCCACCGCAGAAACTCTTCCAAGGGGTATTGCTACACCCCAAATCGAAGCCCAAAACTTTGAAATCAAACCTGCCTTCATCAACTTTATAGAAAGAAGCCAATTTAGTGGCAATGCCACAGAAGATCCCAACCTTCACATCCAAAACTTCTGTGACTATTGCTCCACCATCAGACAAACTGGAGTCACCCAAGGGCAAATTAGAGAGATGCTCTTCTCATTTTCTTTGAGGGGTAAGGCAAAGTTGTGGATACATAGCCTTGATAAGGTTACATTAGGTATCACCGATTGGGAGAGTTTAGCTCTTGCCTTCTACCAAAAGTACTTTCCTCCAGAAAAGACCGCTTTATTGAGAAGTCAAATCACTGGTTTTCAACAAGGGGACGATGAGAGCCTATATGAAGCCTGGGAGAGGTACAAGGACTTGCAAAGAGAGTGTCCTCATCATGGGATAGATAAATGGCTCCTTGCCATCACATTCTATAATGGATGTTATATAGAGTCCCGTCGAATCCTGGATTCTGCTAACAATGGAACATTTGATCAAATCAATGTTGAAAATGCTCACACTACCATTGAATCCATGGCAATTCACGATTCTCAATATAGAAATTCCCGCTCCATACCATCGAAATCTAAGCAAGAAGACCCCACTTTGACACTTTTACAAGCTCAAGTAGCCCTTCTCACACAAAAGCTAGAACAAATTCAATTCTTTACATCTCAACAGAGTGACAATGGTGTAAGTAAACTTGAAGCCATGATGCTGCAATTGGCTCAAAGGCAAGACACCATGATAGCTAAATTCCAAGAGAGCGATCAAGCTAAGGTTGCCGCCATCAAATTGTTGGAAACTAAAATTTCCCAATTTACCTCTTCTAATACCCACCAAAAGCAAGGGCAGCTGCCTTCACAATGTTACCAACCTCAAGAAACTGTAAATGCCATTTCCACGAAAAGTGGTAAGCATAATGTTGAGCCTGTGGTTGTTGATGTTGAAGCTAAGATGCCCATGTCAAAGGGGAAAGAGCCTGAGATCCCTATTGAGATCAAGGTCCCATTTCCCCAAAGATTAGCCACGCACAAGGAGGAGGCAAAGTATGGTAAGTTCCTTGACGCCGTCAAGAACTTAAAGGTAACAGTCCCTTTCATTGAATTGCTTTTCCATGTTCCTTCTTATTCCACGTTTATGAAGGAAGTCCTCAAAAAGAAGAGATCCTTCAATGAGACCGTAGCTTTCACTGAAGAGTGTAGTGCACTCTTACAAAATAAGTCTCCACCAAAACTTAAGGACCCTGGTAGTTACTCCATCCCTTGCACTATAGGCACATATACCATTGATAAGGCCCTTTGCGACCTAGGTGCTAGTCTAAGTGTCATGCCCTTTTCTATGTTTGAAAAACTTAACATGGGTGCTTTGAAATACACTAATATTACTTTGCAAATGGCGGACCGTTCTCTAAAACAACCTATGGGTGTTTTAGAAAATGTGCCCGTCAAAGTTGGTAAGTTTTTCATTCCCGTTGACTTTCTAGTACTTGACATGGCCAAGGACTCTAAAATCCCAATCATTTTGGGAAGACCCTTTTTGCACACCACTGGTGCAGTTTTTGATGTCAAGAATGGGAATTTACACTAGAGATAGGAGATGACAAGGTAATCTTTAGTAAAAATTCCACCGTTAGGAGTCCTGTGCTAGAAGACTCATGTTATGTGCTTGATGTTGATGACTCTTCTATTGTTTCTTCTATGCCTCGATCCTTACTGAGAGATCCGTTGGAGGCACAGGTTAGTGTTGATTCTCTTGCAGGTGAGCATACTAAAAGCACTACTGCTAAAAGTGCTAGAAGAGGCTATTCCCGGAAAAGCTTGGCATGGATGGAGAATGTAAAGAACGCTATGAAAATGAGCTTGGATGATAGTGAGCTTAAGGATAAAGGATGATTTCCAAGAAAGAAATGGAGTCTAGCAAGACTTTTAAATTGCGCTTCTCGGGAGGCAACCCGTGTTCCTTTTCTTTTTGCATTTTTATTTTTTCCCTTTTTCGTTATTAGGATTTATTTTGCAGATGAAAGAGTTTTTGAAGAATCTATAAAGACCTTCCTTGTCAAGTCCAAAAGACTAGCTTGGGTGAGTCCGCGCTGACTAGTAAGCTTCACTCTTCTTTCATTTTTCCTTTTCCCCATTAAGCATCTCATTGCATATTTTGTCTTTGTGCTCACATTGAGGACAATGTGATATTTAGCTTGAGGGAGGGATTGCATTTTCCCTTTTTGCATTTGCATTTTCCCATTTTGCATTTTAGTTGTTTATATTTTTCAAATTTTGAATAAGAGAAAGCGAAGATTTTTGAGAAGATTTAAACATTTCTTAACATAATTGAATGTTTTTCATGCTTTGCTTGCTTGTTTACTATGCTATCATGTTATATTTTGCAAACTTAGAGCTTTTAAAAGATAATGATTCAATATTCATTGAATTTTGCATAAATAGGGAAGTCTTGTACACAGTAGGCATGGAATGAATCTAAAGATAAGTACGCTTGATCTTGACATTTGGCAAGTTACATATATTGAAAGGTAGAACCTCCTTAGGCTGGTACATCCATACCCAGTCTCATCTAGGTGTGTGTAGTTCTCCTTGTGATGTGTGTCATGTCAAAACGCATAAGTATGGTTCTCATTTCATTTCTATAAGCATTGCATTCATGATTCACTAAGATTTGAAGCCTTTTTCACTTTGAATTTCACCTCAAAATTAGCCCCTTCATACAAATGCTTCACAAAATAATAGCTACATATAAAAACTGCCTACCTTTTGAGCTAGTAGCTAGACTATGGTGTGTGGGTGCTCTTTTGAGAAGATTTGTTCTTATATGCCAAAGTGAATTTGGAAGAACCAAAATGTTTAAGAAGCAATGTTATGTTCAGAAAAGAAAAGAAAAAAATGAAATAGAAAAAAAAGGAAAAAAGAAAAAAAAAGAAAAAAAAAAGAAATAAGAGAATAAGTTGTGAGTATCTCTTAAGAAATGTCAAGTCAGTATTCAGAAGGAGTTTACCCTTGTATTTCGTGTGTAATAAGCCAATCTGTTACTTCTGGCTTCGTTTTTCGTCTTCTGGGAATTTGATCGAAAGTTTGGATTGAGTATCCATTTATCATTGGTCAGTTGCTAGCTCATTCTAATCTTCACATGACCATAACTATTTGTCCACCTTTCACCCATTTCCCAAAGCCTTCTTCTTATTTTTCGGCTTCTTTTCTATGTGCATTGTGATCTTTGACTTAAGTTTTGAATTGTTTACCATATTAGACTGCGGACACATTTTCATAAGTCGTAGATAGGTGAGTGTCTCAAAACATTTACACATAAAGAAAAATCACCTTTTACATACATTGAGTGTTCGAGTGTGCCGTGAGAGTTCATTTGTTAAAAGATCATGCAAGAGCCGAAATTCTATAGTGAAATTCTTTGTGCTACGCCGTTATGTAATTCTCAGCCATGTTTATGTATCATTCTTGCCCACGTTGTTTTTGGGTTATGATTCATTATGTTTTAAAAGTTTCACGTTGAGATTTGTTTCTTGATGGTGTAGTAGCCAATGATTGCAACCCATGTCCTGGTATTTTTGTCATGTTTGCTTGAGGACAAGCAAAGGTTTAGCTTGGGGGAGTTTGATAAGTGAATATTTGTATGGTTTTAATCCCCAATTTAGCTCGGTTTTGTATGTCATTTGTGCTTTGTAAAGCCACTTTATGAGCTAATATCGTCTTCTAGGCGAATTCCTGTGTTCTAACCTGTTTTGTAGGGAAAGTGACGTTTCTACGCCCTTTTTCTATATTTCCTAGCATTTGCCTAGAACCCGACGATTTGAAGAAGCAAGCTTGACCAAGTGAAAGGCATTTCAAGAAGGTTCACTAATTCGAAAGAGAGAAGAAGCAAAGACAGTTTCGTAGTTGTCGGAAGATCAATCAATTAGGCGAAAGAATTCATCGCTTTACATCAAACCCTATCAACAAACCCGACTCAAGAGGTCAAGGGGGATGTTGGAAATCAAGTCAAAGCAAAGGAAGATGAAACGTTAGTCAAGAGCTTCCAGAAGACCACATACCCGATCGGGTAAGTGTGTACCCGATCGGGTAAGTGTGCTGATCCGAGCATGGCGGCTTCTTCTTCCTACTTTTGTCCTATGTGTTTAATGCCCGACCTCTTTCGACGAAACCCTAATACTATAAATAGATGATCTAGTCCCTCATATCATATCATCTAACACAATCCATCTTACAATCCTCTTCTCTTCTCTTCTTACATTTCTCCTTAGATTAGGAGGAGGGGGAACTAGCCTCCCTTCTCTCATTTTCTTCTTCTTTAGTCTTTAGTTCTTAGTTTATTTCTGTCCATTTCATATCAAAACATTAGTTTAGATCAATAATAATTTCATCCTTGTAATCTCCTTTGTGTGGTTCAAGCGTTGTAATTGGTGGATCGTTTATTATGTGCTAGGATTTTCTATTATTGTTATCACTTTCGTTGTTGATCGTCATATAGGTATTTCTGTTTTATCCTTTGTTTAATGTTCTTTATTGCTTTCTATTTGATTGTTATTCTCTTTACATATTATCTTAGATTCATTTTCATGTTGTTATAATCGTTGTTTCATTTCCTAGATTGTCAATTAGCGTCGTTATTATCGCCTTATAAAGAGTCTTAAAATATTGTCAAAAATCAAATAAACATGTCAATCCTAGTTTTCATTGTTAATATCATTTTAGATTTAGACATTATCATGAGTAAGTAGTCACCTTTCTAGGGTGTAGGGTAGTCATGTTAGATTGATTAAAAGATGTTAATTGGATAAAAGAAATTGTGCTTTTAAAACATTGTGTCTATGCATGTTTGGATTGTAACGATAGTTAACAATTTCTGGCCGGAAATCATCGACTAAAATGGAATTCTTTTCCAAGGTAGACATACGAGAATTGAATAGACAAAGCATGACATGGTAGATTAAGACCTAGTAAATTGCCTAAAAGCATGCTAGACTATCTGATCTATGATTGTAATGAACACATCATTCTTACGAACTCACAATGAATTATTTGCATGTTCCAAATCCAATTTCATTAATATGTCAATCTACATGTGTGAACCTATTTCCCTAGATGCTTTTCATTACTTGCTTTATTGTTTTCATTTGTTTTTATTTTGTTTTCATTTATGCTTTATATTAGTTTAGATATCAAAAACCCAAAAACTCAGAAATCATTAGATAGAACCCAATTGCGAGACACTTCACATCTTATAGGAAACACCATCTTCCTGAGGATCGACCCCTACTTCCCTAATTACATTAATTTGTTATTAGCCTAGTCTGGGTAATTTATCTTTGTATTGGGCTTGCGACAGGCCTGATCAGGACCCCTATCTCTTTAGACCCCGATCTTGAAAGGACTCTGCGTAGGAGACGAAAGCTATTCAACGAAATCTCAAAAGCTTCTGATACTTCAAGTTTAGACCGTATTCGTGAGAATTACTCGGATATTTTATCTAATCTTGAAGGAGAAGAAGATCCATTCTCATCTCCATTCTCAAAAACCACTTGATCTTCAAACAACACTCCATCTTCATCTTCACAAAAGAAAATGGTTCGACTTTCAGACCATTCCAAACCAACTACAGATACACTTCCAAGGGGTATTGCTACACCCCAAATCACAGCCCAAAACTTTGAAATCAAACCTACCTTCATCAGTTTAATAGAAAGAAGTCAATTTGGTGGCAATGCCACAGAAGATCCCAACCTTCATATTCAAAACTTCTGTGACTATTGCTCCACAATTAGAGAAACTGGAGTATCCCAAGAGCAGATTAGGGAAATGCTCTTTCCCTTCTCTTTAACAGGAAAGGCTAAACTTTGGATCAATAGCCTTAGGAATAGCCGACTGGGATAGTCTAGCTCTTGCTTTCTATCAAAAGTACTTCCCACCAGAACGAACCACACTCTTACGGAGTCAAATCACTGGATTCCGTCAGAGGGGCGATGAAAGTCTTTATGAGGCATGGGAAAGGTAGAAAGAATTACAAAGAGAATGCCCTCATCATGGCCTTGATTCATGGTTCTTAGCTATCACCTTCTACAACGGTTGTTGTGGCGAATCGTGTCGTATCCTCGACTCCGCTAACAATGGTCGTTTCGATCAGATCGATGTAGAAATAGCTAGTGCAACTATCGAGTCAATGGCAATTCACGACTCTCAGTATAGCAACTCACGTGCTATGCCGCTTAAAACCAAGCAGGAAGATTCAAGCAAAGTAGCACTCCTAGAAGCCCAAATAGCCCTTCTGCAGCAACAAGTAGGAAGCTCTTCCCAATCCAAACATGTTAACGTCAGTAATCACGTAGTGGTATGTGAGTCATGTGGGGTTGGAGGACACAGTTTTCAAGAATGTAGGAGTTCGCTAGAGCAAGTCAATGCCTACCAAGCATACAAGCAGGGCAATGCTTTCTCAAACTTCTATAATGAGAACACAAAGAACCATCCTCTTTTGTCCTAAAAAAGCACCAACATTCAGAATCCCCACCATCAGATTCAACAACCATTCATACGACATCAACAGAAGCCCTATAATCCACCTGGTTTTCAAAACCAGAGACCTCCATTTCAACCTAACTTCAATCAACCTTGCCAACACCAACACCAACACCAACCTCAACACCAACCACCCCAAAATCAAAGCCAACCCAATGACTCTAGCCTGAGCAAAATTGAATCCATGCTTCTCCAAGTTGTTCAAAAACAAGATTCAATGTTTGCTCAACTTCAAAAGAGTGATCAAGCTCAAAATGATGTCATCAAGATGCTTGAAACTTAAATGGCCCAATTGGCTGCCTCCAATACCCAAAGGAAACAAGGCCGACTCCCACCTCATGGTGAGCAACCGAGGGACACCGCTATTGCTATCACCCTTAGGAGTGGTACCACTTATAAGGAACCTCAGCAACCCAAGGAAACAATAGTTGAGCCAACACCAGTAGAAAGCCAAAAAGATTCTCAACCATCCACCGCTAAGGAAGCGAAAAACAAATAAAAGAAGGATGAACCTGTGAAGGAACCCATCAAAATCCATGTTCCATTTCCCCAACGCTTGAGGAGAAATCATAAGGAAACCCAGTTTAGCAAATTCATGGAAGTGGTCAAAAACCTCCAGGTAACGGTTCCCTTCACTGAATTGATCACTCAAATCCCTTCTTACACGAAATTCATGAAGGATATCTTAACTAAGAAGAGGACTTTAGATGATGTTGAAATCATAGCATTCACAGCTGAGTGTAGTGCTTTTTTGCAAAATAAGTCCCCTCCTAAGTTAAAGGATCCCGGTAGTTTCTCTATACCTTGCACTATAGGCACCTACACAATCGATAAAGCTCTACGCGATCTAAGTGCTAGTGTAAGCGTCATGCCTATTCCATATGTGAAAATTTGAATATGGGAATTCTCAAATGCACCAGTATCACTCTGCAAATGGCAGACCATTCTTTAAAACAACCTATGGGAGTTTTAGAAGATGTGCCTGTCAAAGTAGGAAAGTTTTTCATTCCCGTCGATTTCATCGTGCTAGATATGGCTGAAGATTCTCAAATCCCCATTATTTTAGGAAGGCCATTTTTACACACTGCCGGAGCAGTAATCGATGTTAAGAATGGAAAACTGACACTAGAAGTAGGTGATGATAAAGTCACATATAACTTGAACAGTGCGATGAAAAGCCCCATGCTAGAGGAGTCTTGTTGTTTCATTGATATTGTCGACTCCATTGTTGATGAATCTCTGTATCCATCAATAATCGAGGATCCTTTAGAGGCAATCTTGTTGTTGGAGGATATCTCTGAGAATGACAATTTCGAGATCAGTGAGCTGGAAAAAGACCTGACCGGAAAAGATATACCGTCAGAAGAAATTAAAGCGTTCATAAGCTTGATTGATACTCCTGCCAAGGCAGAAGTACAAAAACCTGAACTGAAACCTCTTCCGTCGAATCTAAAATATGCATTTTTAGATGAGTCTGAGTATTGCCCAGTCATAGTGAATGCTCTCCTAGATGAAAATCAGTTAACCTCACTATTGACTGTCTTGAAAAAGCATAGAAAGGCAATAGGTTACAAACTCGAAGATTTAACAGGCATAAGCCCAGACTTCTCCATGCATAGAATCAATTTATAAGAAGGCCAAAAACCTTGTGTTCAAGGTCAACGCCGTCTTAATCCCAACATGCAGGAAGTAGTTAAAACTGAAGTTATGAAATTGCTAGATGCTGGCATAATCTATGCAATCTCTGACTCTAAATGGGTTAGCCCCGTTCAAGTTGTTCCCAAGAAAGAAGGAACAACAGTAGTCAAAAATGAGAAGAATGAGCTCATCCCCACAAGCATTATGACGGGATGGCGTATGTGTATTGAAAACAGAAAGCTGAATCAATCAACTAGGAAAGATCACTATCCTCTACCCTTCATTGACCAAATGCTAGAGAGGTTAGCTTGTCACAAGTATTTCTGTTACCTAGATGGTTACTCAGGATTTTTCCAAATCCCTATCCACCCTGAGGACCAAGAGAAAACCACCTTCACCTGTCCCTATGGTACTTTCGCTTATCGCAGAATGCCATTTGGCTTGTGTAATGCACCTGCCACTTTCCAGCGTTGCATGACCAGTATCTTCACAGATTTTGTTGAATCTATCATGGAAGTATTTATGGACGACTTTAGTGTCTATGGCATTTCCTTTGATCATTGTTTGACAAATCTATCCAGAGTTCTAAAATGCTGTGAAGAAGTCGACCTTGTTCTCAACTGGGAAAAGTGTCGCTTCATGGTGAACGAAGGTGTAGTTTTAGGTCACATCGTTTCAGAAAGAGGTATAGAAGTGGATCGAGCTAAGATCCAAGTTATTGAACAACTGACACCCCCTGCTAATGTAAAAGGAATTAGGATTTTCCATGGCCACGCCGGTTTCTACCGACGATTTATAAAAGATTTTTCAAAGATAACCAAGCCTCTGACTGCGCTCCTTTTCAAGGATGCACCTTTCAATTTCACAAAGGAATGCCTTGAGGCATTCAACAAAATCAAACGTGCTTTGATCACCGCACCTATAATCCAGTCGCCTGATTGGAATCTGCCCTTTGAACTGATGTACGATGCAAGTGATTATGCCGTAGGAGTTGTTTTAGGGCAAAGAAAGGAAAAGTTTCTTCATGCGATTTACTATGCTAGTAAAACCCTAGATCCTGCCCAAATCAACTATGCCACCACTGAGAAAGAACTTCTCGCCATTGTCTATGCCTTAGACAAATTTCGCTCGTACCTAATAGGATCAAAAGTTATTATTTACACTGACCATGCTGCCTTGAAATATCTGCTTTCAAAGAAAGAGGCAAAACCTAGACTTATCCGATGGATCTTACTCCTTCAAGAGTTTGATTTAGAGATCCGGGATAAGAAAGGAGCAGAGAATGTAGTCGCTGACCATCTCTCAAGGATAAGAGTAACTGAAACAGGATAATCAACGCCAATTAATGATTCGTTCGCTGATGATTCATTAATGGCAATTGCGGACTCTTCTCCTTGGTATGCTGATATTGCCAACTTCCTTGTCAGTCGCCAGCTACCCTCCGATCTTTCTTATAACCAAAGAAAAAGATTTTTGCATGATGCAAAATTCTTTGTTTGGGATGACCAATATCTTTTCAAGTAGTGCTCAGATGGTCTATATAGACGTTGTATCCCCCAGTGGGAAGTAAAAAGAGTTTTAGAAGGATGCCACTCATCTGCTTATGGTGGTCATCATGGTCCATCCAAGACCGTAGCCAAAGTCTTACAATCCGAGTTTTTCTGGCCCTCGATGTTTAAAGATTCAAGAGACTTTGTTATGGCTTGTGATGCTTGTCAACGAATGGGTTAAATATCCAAGAGACATGAAATGCCTCAAAACGGCATATTAGAAGTCGAGATATTCGATGTCTGGGGTATTGACTATCAAGGACCATTCCCTTCTTCAAATGGAAATTGTTACATTTTAGTCGCTGTCGACTATGTTTCAAAGTGGGTAGACGCAATTGCCACCCCCAACAATGATGCTAGAGCTGTGATACGACTATTTAAAAAGATCATCTTTCCGCGTTTTGGTGTACCCAGAACCGTGATAAGTGATCGAGGAACTCATTTCGGAGAAAAGCAGTTAGACACTCTGCTTACCAAGTATGGTGTGTATCAAAAACGAGGTTTAGCCTACCACCCCCAGACCAGCGGTCAAGTAGAACTTTCGAACAGAGAGCTAAAAACAATTCTTCAAAAAGTAGTCTTGAAATCTAGAACCGATTGGAGTAATAAGCTCGATGACACCTTATGGGCTTATCGTACAGCTTTCAAAACCTCGATTGGAACATCTCCCTATCGGTTGGTTTATGGAAAGGCATGTCATCTCCCCGTTGAGGTAGAGTACAATGGTCACTGGGTTATCAAAGAACTCAACTTAGACACTAAGCTTAGCGCTGATAGACGACTTTTGCAACTGAATGAGCTAGAAGAGTTTCGTTTGCAAGCTTACGAGAATTCTAGGATTTATAAAGAGAAAACGAAGCGTTGGCACGACAAGAGGATAATCAGAAAAGAAATCAATGTCGGTGACGACCAAGTACTTCTCTTCAACTCCCGTTTGAAAATTTTTCCCGGAAAACTTCTATCAAGATGGTCTGGACCATTCACTGTCACATATGTAAGCAAATACGGTTATGTGGAAACAATGACTAGTAATGGTGAAAAATTCAAGGTCAATGGACACCGATTGAAACTCTACTACAACAATTCCATTATCGGATGTTTAGATATTGTCTATATAGAGCGTCAATCCCCAACCAGATGATTTCATAGAAGAATTCGTCGAGCGGCACGTTAAACCAGCGCTTCTCGGGAGGCAACCCGTGTTTCCTTTCCTTTTTTGCATTTTTTATTTTTGCATTCCCTTTTTCGTTGTTTTGTTAGGATTTACTTTGCAGATGAAAGAGTTTTTGAAGAATCTATAAAGACCTTCCTTGTCAAGTCCAAAAGACTAGCTTGGGGGAGTCCGCGCTGGTTAGTAAGCTTCACTCTCCTCTCATCTTTTTCCCTTTTTACCCTTCTTCCCATTGAGCATCTCGTTGCATATTTAGTCTTTGTGCTCACATTGAGGACAATGTGATGTTTAGCTTGGGGGAGGGATTGCATTTTCCCATTTTGCATTTTAGTTGTTTATATTTTTCAAATTTTTGAATAAGAGAAAATTTAAAATTTTGAACATAATTGAATGCTTTTCATGCTTTGCTTGCTTGTTTACTATGCTATCATGTTACATTTCCCAAACTTAGAGCTTTCAAAAGATAATGATTCAATATTCATTGAATTGTGCATACATGGGGAAGTCTTGTACACAGTAGGCATAGAATGAATCTATAGATGAGTACGCTTGATCTTGACATTTGGCAAGTTACATATATTGTAAGGTAGAACCTCCTTAGGCTGGTACATTTATTCCCAGTCTCATTAAGGTGTGTATAGTTCTCCTTGTGAGGTGTGTCATGTCAAAACGCATAAGTATGGTTCTAATTGCATTCCTATAAGAATTGCATTCATGATTCACTAAGATTTGAAGCCTTTTTTACTTTGAATTACCCCTCAAAATTAGCCCCTTCATACAAATGGTTCACAAGATAACAGCTACATATAAAAAAATGCCTACCTTGTTGAGTTAGCAGCTAGACTATGGTGTATGGGTGCTCTTTTGAGAAGATTTTGTTCCTTGATGACAAAGTGAATATTGGAGAACCAAAATGTTCAAGAAGTGATGTTATGTTCAGAAAAAAAAAATGAATTAGAAAAATGAAAAAAATTGAAAAACAAAAAACAAAAATCGAAATAAAAGAAAAAGAAATAAAAGAAGAAGTGGTGAGTATCTCCTCAAAATGTCAATTCAATGCTTAGAAGGAGTTCACTCTTGTGTTTCATGTGTAATAAGCCAATCCGTTCCTTCTGGCTTCGTTATCCGTCTTCTGGGAAGTTGATCGAAAGTTTGGATTGAGTATCCATTTATCATTGGTTAGTTGCTAGCTTGTTTAAAACTTCACATGGCCATAACTGTTTATCCACCTTTCACCCATTTCCAAAAGCCTTCTTCATATTTTTTCCGGCTTCTTTTCTATGTGCATTATGATCTTTGACTTGTCTTTTGAATTGTTTACCATATTAGACTGCGGACACATTTTCATAAGTCGTAGATAGGTGAGTGTCTCAAAAACATTTACACAAAAATAAATCACCTTTTGCATACATGAGTGTTCGAGTGTGCCGTGAGAGTCCATTTGTCAAAAAGATCATGCAAGAGCCGAAAATTATGTAGTGAAATTCTTTCTGTTGCGCCGTTATGTAAATCTCAGCCATGTTTATGTATCATTCTTGCCCACGTTGTTTTTGGGTGATGATTCATTATGTTTCCAAAGTTTTACGTTGAGATTTGTTTCTTGATGGTGTAGTAGCCAAAGCTTGCAACCCTTGTTCTGGTATTGTTTGTTATGTTTGCTTGAGGACAAGCAAGGGTTTAGCTTGGGGGAGTTTGATAAGTGAATATTTGCATGATTTTAACCCCCAATTTAGCTCGGTTTTGTATGTCATTTGTGCTTTGTTAAGCCATTTTATGAGCTAATATCGTCTTCTAGGCGAATTCCTATGTTCTAACCTGTTTTGTAGGGAAAGTGACGTTTCTACGCCCTTTTTCTATATTCCCGAGCATTTGCCTAGAACCCGACGATTTGAAGAAGCAAGCTTGACCAAGTCAAAGGCATTTCAAGAAGGTTCACTGATTCAAAAGAAAGAAGAAGCAAAGATGATTTCGCAGTTGTCAGAAGATCGATCAGTTAGGCGAAGAAATCATCATTTTACATCAAACCTTATCAACAAACCCGACTCAAAAGGTCAAGGGGGATAATGAAAGTCAAGTCATATGCAAGGGGAGATGAAACGAAAGTCAAAGTATCCAGATTACAACTTACACGATAGGGTAAGTAGTGTACCCGATCGGGTATGTTTGCTGATCCAAGCTTTTGCTTCGACTTCCTCCTTTTTGTCCTATGTGATGAATGCATGACCCCTTCCCCACAAAACCTACTGCTATATAAGAATGCCTCAGCCACCACTTCTCAACACACCTCCCTACACTACTTTTTACACACTTCTCTCTTTACAATAAAAAAACCCTAGATTAGGAGGAGAGAAACCTAGCCTATCTTCTCTAGTCTAGATCCTTTTCTTCTTCCTTTTTGTCCTTAGTTTCTTAGTTTATTTATGTCTTTTCTACATCAAATCCTTAGCCTAGATCAATAAGAATTCCATCTTTGTAATCTACTTTATGTGGTTCAAGTATTGTAATTCGTGGATCGACTATTCTATGCAAGGAATTTCTATTATGGTTGTTTGTATTTCATCATTGTCGTTGTTGATCGTCATCTAGGTATTCCTATTTTATCTTTTGTTTAAAGTCTTTATGTTTCTTATTTGATTGCTATTTTCTTTACATGTTATTTTAGATTCAGTTTCAATATCGTTGTAATCATTTCATTTCCCTAGATTGCCAATTTAGCGTCGTTATTATCGCCAATTAGAGAGTCTTAAAATATTATCAAAACCAAATAAACATGTATATCCTAGTTTTTATTATTAACATCATCTTAGATCTAAACATCACCATGAGTGAGTAGTCGTTTTTCTAGGGTGTGAGGTAGCCATGTAGGTTGATTAAAAGATGATAATTGGATAAAAGAAATTGTGTTTTTAAAACATTGTGTCTATGTATGTTTGGACTATAACGTTACTTAACGATTCCTGATCAAAATAACTGACTAAAATGGAATTCTTTTCCAGAGTAGAAATACGTGAATTGAATAGACAAAGCATGACATGGTAGATTAGACCTAGTAAATTGCCTAAAAGCATGCTAGACTATCTGATCTATGATTGTAATGAACACATCATTCTTACAAACTCACAATGAATTATTTGCATGTTTTTAATCCAATTTCATGAATATGTTAATCTACATGTGTGAACCTATTTCCCTAGATTCTTTTTTACCATTGTTAATTCATCACCTGCTTTATTGTTTTCGTTTTGGTTTGCTTTTATTTTGTTTCCATTTATGCTTTTTATTAGTTTAGAAATCAAAACCCCAAAACCCAGATACTCGTTAGATAAGACCCAATTGCAAGACATTTCACATTCTATAGGAAACACCATCTCCCTGAGGATCGACCCCTACTTCCCTAATTACATTAATTTGTTATTAGCCTAGTCTGGGTAATTATCTTTGACCAAGGCTTGCGACAGGCCCGATCAACGGGTTACTCGATATCACATTTTTATGTGTTTTCTATGTGTTTTAGGGTAGTAATCTTGATAAAGATGAGTTATTTGTTATCTTATGATGTGAATTCATTTTCTTACATGTTGAATTGTTGAGTTATGAATCACTTGTCTTGATGTAGTGGAAATTAATGGTTTGTATGCTCACTTCCCTTCTTACCATATAAATGTGTTTCAATGTCAGTAATGATGGATTAATTACTACTTGGTTGTTTAATTTAGTGGTTTGTTGCTCATATGTTGTGTGAAATAATGATTAGTGATGGATTGATGTTGATAAGGCAAATGAGTTTGAGTTCATATCAAGTAGGTAATTGTGTCATTGAGTGAATGTATGAATGAGATGTGCTAATATTGTCATTTAATAATTATTATGCTAATTACATGTTTCTTATGTCTCAAATATGTTAGTCTTATGCTCATTGGTGAAGTATAAAGTTTTTATAATGATATTGTGCCCAACTTTGACGGTGGAGCGATTTGGGTAAAGTTGCATTTTGTGTTGTTGACGTTTCTTAGAATTGGGCGTTGTATGTTCACGTGTAAAAGGTAAATAAGGCTTAGGAAAGCGTCTTTGGTATTTATACGTTCATTTGAGGTGCTATAATTGGCACAACAAGTTATACGAAAGTTGGAATGAAAATTGGAATGAGAAAAGCAAGTTCGAAATTTGTCTACATGAAGGGTCAACTTTAAAAGCACGTATCTCGAGTTATATACAGGATATTGATGTAATTCTAAGTCGAGGAGTTATATTGTTCTCGTACGGTTCTAAGGGTAGGTCACACGCTAAAAAAGACTAAGAAATGAGTGTGATATGACCATTCTACCGAAACTGATCGTAAAAGTATTTTGGCCGTGCGAAACACTCTTGGCCATGCAAGTTGACTCCGAAGAGGTATTGATCGTGCGAAATTGGCCGTGCATAATGAATTTGACCGTGCGAGTTGACTTCAGAGAGGTATTGGTCGTGCGAACTTGGCCGTGCAAAACTCTTACTTTGCGATTTGACCTATAAACTCACTTTTCTTGCATTACGTTTTTAATTGCGCTCCAAACCTTTGTTCTACTGCTTTTGAGTGATGGGTTAACACTTGTTTATCATTAGAATACATCACTTATAACCCTTTCACATGTTAAATGACGGTTTTGGATGTTTCACTCATTTGGGTCATGTTTAATTTGATCAGTCGATTCATTCGTATTTGTTAGATGTTATTGAGCTCTCATTCCCTGTTCGTACCTTTATAATTGTTATATTTTATGTCATAGCGATAGAGCTGCATTCAATTGTATGAAAGTGGGGATATGACGACGCTGTTAGGAGGCGAACGCATAGGGTTGATC
The DNA here is from genome assembly GCA_022085475.1 of Heliosperma pusillum. Classification (NCBI taxonomy): domain Eukaryota; kingdom Viridiplantae; phylum Streptophyta; class Magnoliopsida; order Caryophyllales; family Caryophyllaceae; genus Heliosperma; species Heliosperma pusillum. The sequence continues at coordinate 19,478 of JAIUZE010019754.1, forward strand.
GACCCGGCCGTCAAATGTTGTATCCTTGCGTGGTGGTGTCTTTGTACGTAGCTTACTAGCTTGACCTTTGTTTTTTTGTCTCATATTCGTTGGCCTTACTTCCGGAGTATGAGTGATTATTATTGTGAGAACCTTTCTCGTTGGTCGTGCTGCCGAGATTGGTTTGCTCATTCTCATTCCGCCTCTGCCATTGGTCGTTCTGCCGGATTTGGGGTACTCGGCTTTCGTTTTTTTTCATAGAGTCTTGGATGTGTGCACGCCTAGCCACATGTAAAATCATGTACACGCCTTGTCCCAAGACTCGGGCCATATTTTGACTAGGACCGTACTATTATCGTAGTCCTACTGGGAGGATTAGAGTCTAGAGTCGTCTTGTCAGACTATGTGTAGATGCTAGTGTGTTTCACTTACCGTGAGAGTATGTTTGATTCATATGATGGTTGTTCGATGTGTATCGGACTGTTGTATGGCTATTATTAACTTGTGTATGTCGTCTCCAACCTTTTCAGTTATATGGTTACTACCAGTGAGATACAAGCCGTTATTAGCAATATAGTTGCCAAGATGAGTCTTCCCTAGTCTTATTTATATGATGGTCATTTTGTTATTACTTCTCACATGCTTATACTGTCTTTATGAAATGTTATCGTTGTAAATGGCATGATATCTATATAAGTATGATGATGTATGTTGACATGCGCTAATTATGTTTGTTTTAACTATTTAATGTGATATGGCTGGGAGAACCCCTAGTTACTCCCCACTAACTGTGGTCTGTGGCATTCATGTTTCATGAACGAACAAGTTACAGGTTGGTGATGCATGGGGTTTTGATGAGTGAGCTAGCGAGCGTTGTACTTACAACGATTCACCCTTAGCGTTGAAGTTTAGATTAATATTATTATCTTATCAAGGGATCGGGATCCCATGTATTTATTTAAGTTATAATTTGTATAAACAATTTATTAAGTAAGCTTTGGTTTTATCATAATGTGACAATCGCGGTTTTTGCATTTAAAGTTTTTAAAATCTCTTATTTTCCGTTGCAATATATGTGTTTACTTTATAGAGAAATCGCGGGGTGTCACAGTTTGTATCAGAGCTATAACGCTCCCGACGCACATTCGTGCACCCTAATTTTAAAAAACTTAACCAATGAATAATGAATGAGTTATGGGTAGACTTAAGGACCAAAGGTGGTAGACTTTAGTGTTCTTGATGTTTGTTAGGTTCTAACTTGTTTGTTCAATGTTTTGAGTGATGTTATGCTTGCTTAGTCCTAATGTCTCAAGATTGACCAAGTGATGGATCTAAGAAGTACTCGTTGCTGAAGATTGAAGATTTACTGCTTAATTGAAGCTTATTTCTATCTTATCGAAGCTCCTTCTTGCCCATATTGTATCTTGCTCTAGTCTTTCTACCTGAATGCTTCTTAATCTTCTAATTTCTTATCTCCTTGGAAATTATTCTTGTTATTTTCGTCCGACTTACCTTGGTATCCTGCCCTCTTCTTTTGACTTCTTATGGATGTTTTCCCTTTTATTTTGTTGAAAATTGACTTTGGTTGAATAAGGTTGAGACTTTGAGGAAAGTTGTGTGAATTTGAGTTTCACCTCATAGTTGTGAGTTATTGTATCATTGGAGAGTTTATTGTGATATACTTTGGAGACTTTTGTTCATAGATGCTTGTCACAATATATGTGTGACTAATTTATGGAAATGGTTAGTGTAAGGTTGAGCGAGTTGTCTAAGACATTTAAAATTGTTGGTGACCTAATCTTTTGAATTTAGGAGTTTGATAATATTAGTGTTGCTTTGTGGATCATGTGTATGTAAGACTAGCTAGTGTAAGTGGGAAAACTTGTTTGAGGTGTAAAATGCATTTCAGGCTAAGTGACTCCTTGTGGATATGCTAGTGTGTGAGTGTTGGTTGTATAAGCGTGGTAGAAAAGTATTTGACTCTAATTCTTGTGTTCAAGATTATGAACTTAATTTATGGTATCGGAGACTCATTTGAGATAGTGAGATGATTGGGTAAGATGAACCTTGTTGCTTGAGAATTTATTATGGAGTAAAGTTCGATGGTGTGAACTTTGAAGGAAATATTTTGGCACGTTAAAGATGATGTTTGATCTAATGTTGTAGTTGAAATAATGAGCTCGTGGATTATAAGTGTTGCAAAGGACCTAGTATAAAGAAGTCTTTGTTTGTCTTTTGGTTTTTGAAACGTTTGAGGTTGTAATGGATTTTGGGGCTAAAAGAATGTTATTATTCTTGAATTGCATTTCCGCTTTCGGGAATCCGTGTAATGTAAAAGGATGGATGAATTGGAAATTAATCAACCATTTGTCGAATTTAAGTGTACCTTATTTTGATGACTTGTGGTAAGGTGGTCCCTTAATGGATTAATGGATTACTCGATATCACATTTTTATGTGTTTTCTATGTGTTTTATGGTAGTAATCTTGATAAAGATTAGTTCTTTGTTATCTCATTCTCCTCTTCCTTCTTATACCATAAAATATCATCTTCCTCCAACTTTTTATAGAACCTATCTTTTAGATTTAATCTTAAGACGGACATAATTTCTTCGTTTCTTAACGAAATTTAATTACATTTAGTGTTCCAGAATCCTCTCACCTCCTCCTTCTTTCTAGATAAAAAATATTGAATCTTTTAACTTTCTTTTAAGAACAGTTTTCCAAAATTTCGGTTTGAGTTTTTTTAGCATTTTAATTGTTGGCTTACTTGAGGATTTCATTATTTGGAGGCTAATAAGATAATGTAGACGGGTTACTCGATATCACACTTTTATGTATTTTCTATGTGTTTTAGGGTAGTAATCTTGATAAAGATGAGTTCTTTGTTATCTAATGATGTGAATTCATGTTCTTACATGTTGAATTGTTAAATTATGAATCACTTGTATTAATGTGGTGGAAATTAATGGTTTGTATGCTCACTTTACTTCTGACCATATAAATGTGTTTCAATGTCAGTAATGATGGATTCATTACTCCTTTGTTGTTTAATTGAGTGGTTTGTTGCTCATATGTTGTGTTGAATGATGATTAGTGATGGGTTGATGGTCGTAGTGAAAATGAGTTTGAGTTCATATGAAGTAGGTGTGACACACGGATTCGCGATCCTTTCCAAAATGTGGTGCACGGGGAATCACTGATGGAGAAACGAGTGACAAGCATAGAAATACCCATTTGTGGAGTCGCCACCAACTTTTGTTGGAAGTTGAAACCGTCTGAATACTTCATGTCATGTGAAACCGTCTGAATACTCTCGAGGATGCCAATGAACACCGATATTCGCAGATATCTGGAGTAAGGGGCGACGGTACGTATTTGAAGTTCTTTAATTGAACACCTAATCTCACCTGCCTCGATAATGGCCTCTACTAATGATTAGGGAAACTCTTCTGTACTCGATATGTAGTCGGTTATATGCATGCAATGCAACATTAACGTTTAAACCTTAACAAGTGAATTAGCTATGTCAGTTGAACATGTAGTTTAACATTTAATTGAATCAAAATTGGATTGAAGGTTGATTACATGTGAAAGGCAAATAAATCATTCAATACAATGATTAAATAAAGCTATAAAAGAATTATTACAAAGATTACAATGGATACATGATCTATGTCAGAAATATGCTGGAAAGGAAGGATTTGAAGAAAAGAAAGACTAAACGGATTAACAACAATATTAGAGTTAGTAGTCGATTAATTATAAAATCAAACTACGTCAGAGCGAATAAGAAAGTTCAGAGACTGAAACCAGCCCGGAACACACGCAAGAGGTCATGCGTCCTCTGGAACAGACGCATCAGACCTTGCGTCTGTTCCTGAGACGGGTTCTTGTTGTGAAGCCAGATTCGCGATCAATTATGATTCGTTGGTGAATTTACTGTTTATTATTGATTTTTAAGTCGAATAAAAGTAATTTAACAGATTAATTATGCTAAAGATATCAAAGACGGATCTAAGACTAGATATGGACGGATCTAACATCTAAAGACCCAAACTTTATCTAAAAGACGACAAAAACCCACTAATATTGATTATTAGGGATCTTAAGTCAAAACTAACTAATAATACGAAATAATAAGAAAAGGTGTATAAAAGAAAAGACTACTAAAAAAGGTTGGAAAGATTTGACTTAAATCCGACAAGGATCTTACATGAATTAAATATAGTACAAAAATAAAATACAAAAGATGGGATTATTACACCCTCAGACTTACATGTTGACGAAACGAGATTAACTAAGTTGCGTTGTAGCGATAGCTCGACTCGAATGTAAAGAAAGTGCCCTTGTAAGAGGAAAATGATTGATTAAAGTTGATTAATTAAGTTGAGTTGGTAAAATTGGTATGTCTATGCAAAACGTGACGACAGATACCCAGAAGGATCTGAGCTTTCGTGGTCGATTGATCAAGCACGTAGTTGTCGATAGCTTAGAGCAAGGTCTAGAATGCAAAGAGAGAGAGAGAAAAGAGGCGGAACACTCGCGTGCCTTGAAAGTGTGCACGAACCTCTCCTTATATAAGGAGAAATTCGAAGAGTTTTAGAATAACTCGAACATGGAAAGAAATCTAGAAACTATTCCGGAAACAGGCAAAACGGGGGAAGAGGAGCAGCAGGCAGTGCGACCCTTGGAAGAGGGGCATCGCCTGCCGCGTCATTTCCTAGCAGTTTCCTACTTTGAAAGAACAATTTCCGCGTTTATTTATGGTATTGCGGTAGATTTTGAATTCTTTTCTAAATAAAATACGGATATATTTTACCAAGAAAGATAATTTTTGAAATATTAAATTATCCGGAATATTCTTGAGCGTTCAGGAACGGTTTTAAAAGACGGTTTATAGAAAATGAAGCAGTTTTTGACCAGGACTCCAAAATTACTCTAATGACTGTCAAAACGACCATATCGACACGTAGATGACGACCAAGGGGTAGACACAAGTATTTGAGCTATCACTTGACGAAAAACTTATGAACTGTCATAAATCATTTCGCATACCAAACATGCGGCCCAATCATCACTGGGTGGTTGGCGGAAGGTGTAGATTCGAGGTATCTACAGAGCCCCCACTTTGAATGAGGCTTGGACAAGGCAAAAGTCAAAAGTATACCCATCAGGTCAATCAAAGATTACAACCTGGGGACGCGAGGCGACACGAGGCGGTTCAAGGGGACTGAACCAAGGACCTGTCGTCGGGAACATTTTAAAGTCTGTCGACTGTTGGGGAGGGTCGTTTAAAGTCCATTAGACTATGTATGAAAGCTCGCTAGCCATAAGAAGGATTCATACCCGAGAATCTACTTACTTGGAATGAAGTTGCGATGTGAGGCTCGCAAGCCGTTGCAAGGGCATACGAAATAAGGCTCGCCAACTGCTGGGGAGAAGGTGCGTAATGAGACCCGCCAGTCGTTGAAAGGGCGCGTGATGAAGCTCGCCAGCCGTTGAATTGGGCACGTGTTGAAGTTCGCCATCCGTTCAAAAAGCTTACGTTGTGAGAGTCTTTTTGCCGTTGAATGTTCATGTTGTGAGAATCTTCACGCGTCTGTCTTCAGGCAAACTCTCGTTGGAATAAAGTGTACGTGAGTACCTGTATGTGTCTGTCTTTAGGCGGACTCTTGATGGGGAAAGATATATTGAAAAGGATTTTCTGGGGAAAGGGTGTACGTCATGAGGCTCGACAGCCGTTGAGTGGGCGCATGATGAAGCTCGCCAGCCGTTGTATGTGAGAATTTTCCTACCGTTGAAAAAGGCATGTTATGAGAATCTTCCTACGTCTGTCTTCAGGCGAACTCTTTTTGGAGAAAGATATAAAGAAAATGATTTGGGTCCACAAGAAACAAACTTGTAATAACCAAAACTCCTAAGTTGAGCTCTGCTGGGGAAAGGGCGCACCAAGAGTTGCACCTCCACTGGGGGTTGCTTGAAACCACTTGAAATAATTGCTTGCCGTTGCTTGAAATCGCTGAGGGTTGCTTGACGTTGCTGGGGATTGCTTGACGTTGGTAAAACCGTTGAGGATTGCTTGAAATGCTAAAATCGTTTAGGATTGCTTGAAATCGCTGGGGATTGCTTGACGTTGCTAAAACCGCTGGGGATTGCTTGATGTGCTGAAACCGCTGAGGATTGCTTGGCGTGCTGAAACCGCTGAGGATTGCTTAAAATGCTGAAATCACTGAGGATTGCTTGAAATGCCCTGCGGTGAGAGACGGAAGAACCAGTGTTCTTCTTACGCGGTCTGTAGGAGGTCGAGGTGGCACGCGTCAAATCCCCAGCTTTCCTCGAGGTGTTGGAGTACGGTTTTCCAATTTTGGATATTGCATAGGAATGCACTTGATTCTAATGCAGGTGGCACTGTCTCGGTACGGGCTACAGCCATTGAGGCACTCATAGGTGGTCGGGATCGACAGGTATGAACCTCTCGTTCCCTTTTCGTTTTGTTGTATTTCGAGATGACAAAACTAAAATGTGGCATTTTTTTTAGGGAGCCTGGGAGCGTGACCTGGCATAGTCTTGGAGGGAGATAGCTTGTTTATTGAGAGAGCTACAAGACAGAGTATTAGACCTTTGGTATAGTTTTGATAATGACAAGTATATGTATTTGATAATGTGGTTAATTGATAGATTTGATTTAATAAATATATCATATGCATGTAATTGTGTACGTTAGTCTTATCATAGCTAACAACAAGTACAAGTAAAGAGATCAAAGTTATAAGAGCTTGAGGCATAACTTTGAAGATTTCAGTGAGACAAAGTTTTATGAGCTTGTGGTATAACTTTGGCGGTTCATATGCAAAGTTATAACAATTAACATTGAAGAAACAATTCAAGGAAGATCTACTTCAAATAATACAAGACTCAAGATGGAGGGTCTTTGTGATCAAGATAAAGCGATGATCCGTATACTGAAAGTCTTTGTGAAGATTAGATAGTATAGGTCGTCATTCGGTAACTATTCCATTAGAGTGATTTTTGTGTAAGTAAAGTTATAACTATTTCACTTATAACTATACATACTAAGTTAAAAGTTATAGCTATTTCACCTATAACTTTGAATGACGAAATTGATGCATGATTTTGGAAACAAAATCTTTTACATGTTTTTAAAAAGAGAAAGATTATTTTATATTTATCAAAAGTTTTAATAGATAATGTATTTATAATATCTATTGGTTAGTTATACAACTTATGGGTTGTCATGCTACCTAGGGCTTCTAATACATTCTATGTCTTTTTGTTGTTAACCTAATAGGCCCCCCTAGTGGTTGTGCCACCTAGGGTTTCAAAAAACCTATGGTTTGTGCCTCCTAGGGTTGCGTGCTTATGGACAACAACCTAGGGTTGCGTGAAGAAGAGGAAAACGACCTCTTTGGCACGTTTTATTCTTTGGATCAAACAAGGGTTTTACAACATACTTTCACAACAATATTTTGAGATAAAAGATAAATATCTTTCTTAAAGAAAAAGCTAGGGTTTAGAGTTTACCTCTCCTATGCTTCTACTATAGATACTTCATTGATCTCAAACATTCCAAAAGACTTTGATGCACATTTGAGAAAATTTTACAAATTGATTTTAAACAAACTTTGAGCAAAATATTTATTACTTTTATTGTTTGTTTCGAAAAAATTCAAGCATCAATCTTTGTCAATCACTCGAGTGAAATACGTTATTGGATAATAATAAATCACATAATCTTACTTATTCTTTAACGAGAATCTTTGGGAGTTATATTGTACTTTCTTATTAACGTAAGATAGTATAGAGTATTTAGCGATACTCAATCTGAGTTATAATCATAGTTGATTATACGAGTGGGTTGATAATTTTTGTAATCCGTAGAGAGGTACTAATAATTATTAATCGAGAATAGTGGACGTAGGTTTCGATTTGTGAAACTGAACCACTTCAAAAATCTCTTCTGTTCCTCTTTATTTCTTTATTTCGTTACTCGCATGATTCATTGATTAATTAATTGGTTGATTTTACTTAATAAAATCAAGTAATTAATTATACATCATATAAATCGAAAAAGTGGGGCTAGTTTTTAATACTCAATTCACCCCCCTTATTTCGTATTCGATCAATAGACTCTACACAGAGACACTGAGATTGTTGCTCTCGAGGTTCTAGCTGGATTTGGTTATGAGGATTAGTTGTTTTTTGCTGTTTTGTTGTTTTGCTGTTGGTTGTACATTTTGGCTCTGTTTTTTGGACATTTTGGATATTGTTTTGAGCGAGAGCCCCCAGTTTTATATTTTGGGCTTTGTTTTGGATTGTGAATTTGGATTTTGCTTTTGGCTTTGCCTTTGGCTTTGGCTTTTGGCTTTTGGCTTTACTTTGGCTTAGGCTTTTGGCTTTTTGCTTTGCTTTGGCTTTTGGCTTTGGCTTTTGTCTTTGGCTTTGGCAAAAGCCCCTGTTTCCGAGTTCTTGTTTTGGGCGAGAGCCCCTATATTTGGATTTTGGTTTTGTCTTGGGCGAGAGCCCCCAGCTTGATGTACATGCCTCTTTTGGTTGTATTTGAAGGCATGAGTGTTTCTGCTGCTGAGTGTTTTCTATCCCTGCAGGTTAGTCTGAAAACAAAACATGTTTGGTAGACGACGGTTTTACCGTCATGCTGCCGAAAATCACATCACATAGAAATCACACAAATTACATGTTTGCACGTTGGTGGCCTAAACTGACGCAAAACGAAAGATTGGACTTAAAATAGGCGGTTCTGTATATTTGTTGAAAATGTGGAAAGCGAAAGAGGAGTGAAACGAGTCCCCTAAATAAGTGTGCTCATTTGCCCGTGATGCCGACTTGTGTTTCGAACCTGAAGAGGATTTAGGAAATTCAAGGTTGATATCGTCCTCTAAGATGTCTTGGCACATGCTCATGCTCGCTAAGATAAGAAGCTGAGGATTTAGATGACATGGGGATATCACATCAAATGTCAAAATGCAAGAGCATGGCGCCGTTTACTCTTAACTGGCTAGGGCCAGTTTTATTTCGTGTCGCACGAGCGGCACGTGGGCTACGCGAGGCACGTTATTTTATTTCTTCTTGAAATTTTGGATGAGTTCTGCCCTTTTTACAATAACAACAAGCTCTACCAATTACGCAAGACTAATACTATAGAAACAAAATACTTTTGTGACCGTATAAGCCTAGTGTATATCCGCCGAGTTCTTAGATGCTAAACGAGGGTGATAAGAAATGGAATGGAGTGGGAGGTTCTATGGTGTTAGAAGACACTGGAGATCTGTGTTATCTATCTCACTCACCTAGATGAATGAAAGGATCGTCCTGAAAGGCATGAAGACAATGTAACCGTGGGTCGATTTGTTTGAAATTTATGAAATGATGACTACTGAGATATTTTGTTTGGTTTGTTTTTTTTGGAGAGATTTTATTTTTGTCTTGTACATTTTTGAAAATGTTCGAGAATTTTGTTGGGCTTTTTTTGGGGTTTAAAGTCGTCGTTGGACTATTTTTGGCTTGAAGTTGTTGTTGGACTGTTTTTGGTGTGGAAATCATTGTTGGACCATTTTTTTGTGTGTGTTTGGATTTGTTCGACTTTTATTTGTCTTTGTCTCGTGAAATTTTGGATATTTGAGACTTTTGATTTGGGTTTGTTGATTTTTTTTGGTTTTTTTTTGTTTTGAATTATTGAGAGTTTATGCATGATTGCACTAAAAAATTGTTTTGATCCTCCGGTGGGGTATCAAAATGTTTGGCATAGGATGCAATTTCTGGTAATCATATAGGATCTGACGAATCGGGTAGTAAGATGGGGTCTCCAAACCTAAAGGTCACCTAGAGACACGGCGATCAAGAAATTTTCACACCACAAGATATGGACATGGTGGTAAATGCACGCCCTCGTTAAGGCTTATTCTAAGAGGTCGAGGGATCTACAGTAAAGAGATACGACCTAAAGTATTTCAAATCTATTCCACTAGTTAAGGGTAAAAATTAGAACAAGTGACTAATAAAAATTACATGTGCTCATTCGTTTAGTTTTGTCTAAAACTTGAAAAGGACGAGGATGATCCTATTACAAAGGCTAATCTAGTGAAGACAAGTAGCCGCATCAGATGTCGTCTTCAATTCTCGTTCCTAGCACAGTTAAGTCTTTGAAAGACTTTATGTTCTGGTACCTCAGATGGTTTGCATAAACAGGTCTCAACTTGTTCACGAACTTTTCCACAAAAGTAGCTTCATCTGGGCGTTCAACAAGCTGTGTGATAGTCTTCCTCCACCTACTTAGGAATTTGGTGAAACCTTCTTTCTCATTTTGGTTAAGAACCTCTAGAGTGCGCATATTGACTTGAATCTCAGCATTACCTGCGTATTGTTTGGTGAATTCAATTGCAGCATCATCCAATGTTGCGATCTTCTTGTATTCTAGGGAATAGAACCACTGCTTTGGAATGGTGTCGAGAGACGAAGGAAATATGCTTAGGAAAATCTATGGTTTGATGCCTTTGAAAGACATGTAATCCTTTAAAGCACGGATGTGATTCAAAGGGTTTTTGACGGGTCTAAAACACGGTGTCGTTAATTCCGTGAATTAGCTAAGTCAAATAACAATTTATAAAACCAAATCTAGACTCAAACCAACCTAAATAAAAGGGTAGTAAGGGTAAGAAAAGGATCGAACCCAAGGGAAAGCGGAATTAGCTAAAATAATCTAATCTAGACTCTTGCAAAATATCAATTGACAAAATTAATTACTCTAACCACAAATTAAGACACTAATTTCTAATTAAGATACTAATCAAAACAAAGACTTAAATTAATTACAAACTATGATATTCACAATGGAAAACATGTAGATAACAAATAGGGAGAGAGTTTTTCATGAGAAAATGATTATCAAATCTAAAATTACCAATAACAACTAAATACTCAAATATTCAAATAAGGAGAAATAACTTAGTGCTATTATCCCAAGTTCCTCCACAATTAACATAGTAAAGACCCTTCTTTCCTTTCTTTCTCTAATTATCTATTACAAACTTCTAAAAACTAGCCACCATGAATTAAACCATCCATAAATGACTCAATCAATTAAACCCATACTTATTAAAACATAAGCATAAATAAAGATGCAAGCTTTAAGCACCAAACCATAGAAGCATGCTAGAATCATGTAATAAAACATTAAACCATGTCCTAAATACACAATAACCCAAATTCCACTCAAAAGATTCTAACTTTTAAACCAAAGTTGCAATCTTTCAAAGTTGCTTCAACAA
>JAIUZE010019755.1:0-18342 GCA_022085475.1 Heliosperma pusillum
AAACGAAAAACCGTCCTTATCACGTACGGAAACTGAAATAATGTTTTTAGATAAACTGGGTACATAGTAACAGTTATTCAGAAATAACTCAAATCCACTCGGGAGTTGGATTACATATGTTCCCACTGAAACGGCAGCTACTCTTGCTCCATTCCCCACTCGCAGGTCCACATCACCCCTTGCGAGAGTTGTGATGTTTCTTAAACCCTGCAAATGATTGCACAGATGAGAACCACAACCAGAATCTAATACCCAAGTTCCGAAACTTGCATGGTTGATCTCAATCATAGGAATAAAAGAAGAAGACATACCAACATGAGAGACGCGGCCTGCTTTTATGTCCTCACGGTACACGGGGCAGTTCCTCCTCCAATGCCCAATCTTGCCTTGTGAGCTACCGCTAGTCTCACCAGGCCCACTCTTGCCTTGCCCTGGCTTTTTGAATTTCGGCTTCCCTACAGCTAGGTTGGCCTTAGCCTTGCCCTTACCTTTGCCCTTGTTGGCAATCATGAGAACGTCCTGTTTCAGACTCCCACTCAATTTCAGATCACTCTCTGTCTGTACAAGGAGTGAGTGGAGCTTGATGAAGACTCTTCTTCATATCATTCATATAGTAATTTGCCCTGAAAAGGGCAAAACCATCATGAAGTGAATGAAGAACGCGGTCTATGACGATCTTCTCATCGATTTTGCAACCAAGTGCCTCCAGTTTCTCGACATTCTCAATCATGTCAAGAATGTGTGGGCTAACTGCTTGGCCCTTCTGGAGTTTCGCTTCAAAGAAGCGACAGTACTGCTCTAGCTACGATCCTTCGGAGCTTTGATATTCGTTTAGATCTGGTGAAAATCTTGGTTTGCACCTTGGGCAATGAATCGCCTTTGCAAATTTGATTCCATTGAAAAGATGAGTACGTTCTTTATCGCACCCGCCTCCATTACAAAATCACTATAAGCAAGTGATTCATTTGCTCCTGCATTGGGGCCTGGGTTTGGCGGTAGTGGCTCAGTCAAGTACTTGAGCTTACCGTCAGCAATGGCAGCATTCCGTAATGCCGCCTCCCCGTCCGCAAAGTTGGACCCGTTATTCTTCAGTCGCGTTGACTGATTCATAGTGTCCATGAACATCTTAAGCCAGGACTCCCGTCCGAGCGTGGCACTTGGCATTGGGTCATCAGTATGGCCAGCCATTTTGTTATTTAGCAGTTATATCTGTATATAACGAATTCAAAACTGAAAAAGAAAATAAATATGATAAGTTTCATCGTTTTAATTTTGAGTCTAATAAAAAACTGTTTAATGCTATGACTCGTGCATTTATACAATTGACCTCCCTCAAGAATTATACAAATGATCCCAAGACTCAATTTCTGTAAATTGATAAGCCAACCTCTTGGCTAATTCTACTTTTAGAATTCCTGGTCGATAAATTTCTGTAAATTCTATCTTTAGTCCATCATAATCACGAGATATTACTCGTACTATAATGTTGAAATAAAAATAGGTCAACACTCACTACTTACCCAACGTAGAAGGGGTCATATTATGACTTCCGACGAAGAAGGGGTTCATAGTAGTTTTCCCTATAAAGACTAGTCTCAATTTTATTTATAGGGGAATGTCCCATCATCTTAACTTTAATTCATTTTAAGTGAACGAATGTCTAGCAACTCGAGAATGATTTAACTAAGGTGATGGCCCTAAATGCGAGTGACATCTGTATGTCCATGATTAAAATATTCAAACTATATGAATCATTTTCATGCATTTTAGGTTTAGGTGGTTTGGTTTAGGCGGAATATGATGCAATTATATCTATCATGTGATGGAAAGTAAACGAGAATGAAAAACGTAAAGGAAAAACATGTCCTAGTGTGGCCTATCCTACCAAAAAGAATGAAATACAACTTGGAATCCAACTGATTGGACCCTCGAAGCTTGACTTGATCACCCTTCTTGGTCCATGTAGCGGGAGTGAGCTCCAATCTCCATCTTTAGTCTTCTTTGAAATTACAACAAATAAAATTACATTGTGATCCTATTTATTACATGCTAATTTCAAAACCCAAAACTAAAAATAATGAAGATTCGAGATCTAAAAATACATCCAAGACTATATTACCATCATTACGGTAACACAATCTACTAATGCCACACTAAGTTACAACTGATTGTAAAAATACGTTAAAGATTCATTCAAACAATCCAAAAGATATTATAAAAGCACCAACTAAAATAAAACATGCAAGACATAATACATTTATTATGATGTTTTATTATCCAAACCACCCTTTTAACATAGATTATAATTATGTGGTGATTCTGTAATTACCACATTAATTACAATCTCGATTCATTTTACCGATAAAATGAACTATCCTAAAACATTTCAAATTGCTTTAAAATGTAAGATATTTAGCATATGTGAACCGTTTCACATTAATTATACACAATCCGAATGATATACAATTAATATCCCAAATAAAACTTTGTACACTGCAAAAAAACAGTAAAAAAATTTCGGCAGAAATTTTTTTTTTTCGGCAAAATGGTCCTTATCGACAAAATAGGGAAAAATTAATATCCTTTCAAATGATAAACTCATTCAACATCATTTCCATTTTCATTTTAACCTAATCTTTATTAAATTAAAACATCTACAAATCTATTGAATGTTATTTTAACAGATTAAAAATAACAAAATAAATCTAAATGAAAATGAATACGAAAGGAAATACGATTCTATAAGGTGCTCGATCGAGAAAAATTAAACGATTAATTCTCTCGATCGAAAAGAAAACGTGTCGATCGAGTATACTGTTTACTCGATCGACTAATTCTTCCTAGTCGACAAACAGGGACCTCGATCGAGAATAGACATCACTCGATCGAGACACTCAAGTTCTCGATCGAGTGAACAAGCTTCTCGATCGACCTAAAAATTTGAGAAAAACAAAACTTCTCGATCGAGTCACTAGAGTTCTCGATCGAGACAAAAACTCTCAAAAACTTCTCGATCGAGACACTCAAGTCCTCGATCGAGACAAACACCCAGCGGAAAAACAGTTTCGGTTTATGAAATCAAATTAAAACAATTTCGTGGCCTATGCTCTGATACCACTTGTGGGAAAACCGGTATTCCCACAATACAATTATTATAGGATTATAACGAAAAAGCAATAACTTGATTATGCGAGTCATAAACGAAACCAAGAAAAGAATAGAGATTTAGAAATCAACCTCCGGTCCTAGCAATAGGCGTGAAGAACAGAGATATCAAGGTAGATATCCTCCTAATCGTTGCACCCAAGATGCTCCGAGAAATACCCTTTAATTTGCTAGAATGTTTTCTGAAAAAGTTACTGTTAACTTTTCCTTTTTGTGAGATGTTGAGATGGAGGCACCCAGTGAGAATGAATTAGGGTTAGAATTTTTCTCCTACTCTCTCCATGTCTTACGGCTCCTTAGGGTTTATATGAGGAGATTTTTCTCCTCAAAATAACTACCCATTGACCGAAAATTCCAGAGTGAATCTGGATTTTATTTCGGTTAAATTCGCTTTAATATATAATGTGTATTATTATTATAAATGTCATTTTTGTTGTCATGTATTAATATGTCCATACAACATTTTGTAGTCGATACATTAATACCGGTCTGACAACATCTAATATGACAATCGCATAATATATACGTTAATTATAATTATCCGTATAATTATAATTTGCTAATTCAATATAACATTTTATATTCAATTACGAATTAACCTTTTAATTCGCATAAGCTTACATTATATATATGCTAATTAAATACAACAGTTTATATTTAATTACGAATTACTTTTAATTCGTCTCAGCTTATATTATTTAATCGTTATTAAATAGTCGTCTCATCATCACATTGACTAACCTTTTAGTCAAATACACTGACTAACCTTTTAGTCATATAATAGGGCATCAATATGATTATTTTCTCAAATAATCACATCTCTCAAACACATCCTTTAGGTGTGACGTTTAGGGACCAGTTGATCACCGCCATCTGTATGACAATAACGTCAAACTTATCTAGCAAGCCAACCGTTATTGATAAACGTTAATCAACTGATTATTATACAAAGTATACCCTGTGAACCTACAGAGATTTATTTATGTTATTGCACTAACTGTGGAGGACACTAGCTCCAACAGGAGAAACGAGGGACAAACGTAGAAATACGCATTTGTGGAGTCGCCACAAACGTTTGTGGGAAGTTGGAACCGTTCGAATACTTCATGCCATGTCAAGACACAAAGCAATGACATGGACACTAATAACTCGTTACCCTTAGCATTTTATGTCTAGAATGACTCTCGTGGATGCCAATGAACACGGATGTTCACAGAGATCTGTAGTAAGGGGTGAGGGTACGTATTAGGAAGTTCTTTAATCGAACACCTATTCCCGCCCACCTCGATAACGGCCTCTACTAATGATTAGGGAAACTCTTTTGTACTTGATATGTTGTCGGTTATATGCATGCTATGCAACATCCACGTTTTAATCCTAGCATGTGAGCTTAGACTATGTCGGTGAACATGTAATTTAGCAATCAATTGAGTCGAAATAGGATTTAAGATTGATTACATGTGAAAGAAAAATAAATCAAACAGTATAATGGTTAAAAAAAGCTATAAAAGAATTACAAAGATTACAACGTATCTCGGAATCTATGTCGGAAATATGCCCAAAAGAAAGGTTTAAAGAAAAGGAAAAGAATAAAAGACTAAACGAACATATTAGCAGCAATACTAGAATTAATAGTTGATTAATTATATAATTAAGGCTACGTCGGAGCGTATCAGGAAGTTCAGAGACAGAATCCAACCCAAGATAGGCGCATCGTGTGATGCGTCCTCTGGAAGAGGCGCAGTAATCTGTGCGTCTGTTCTTGAGTTGGGTTCTGGCTGTGAAGCCAGAATCACAATCAGTTAGTATTCGTTTGTATATTTACGGTTTACTATTTATCTACAAGTCGATTTGATGTAATTTAATTCATACTAATTACACTAGTTTGTATCAAAGACGAATCCTAGAGATTTGATATGGACAGATCTAACCTCTAAAGACTCAAACTTGATCTAAAGATGTCAAAACCCGCTAATATTGAATTATTAGGGATCTAAACGAACTATAAAAAGGTGATTTAATTAAGACTACATAAAAAAAGCTTTGAAAATGTTTGACATAAATACGACATGAATCTTACATAATTGAATAAAATACAAAAATAAAATACAAAAGACGGGATTATTACACCCTTAGACTTACATGTTGACGAAATGAGATTAACTAGGTTGCGTTTTAGTGATAGCTCGACTCGAATGTAAAGAAAGTGCCCTCGTAAGAGGATCGAAAGATTGATTAGTTAAATTGATTGATTGTAGTGGTCAAATTGGTCGGTCAATGCAAAACGTGACGGGAACTCAGAAGGATATGAGCTTACGTGGTCGATTGATCAAACACGTAGATGTCAAAATGCTTAGAGCAAAGTTTAGAATGCAAAGTGAGAGAGAAGAGAAGGGGCGGAACACTCGTGTGCCTTAAAAGTGAGCACGAACCTCTCCTTTTATAGGGAGAAATCCGAAGAGTTTTGGAATGACTCGAACACGGAAAGGAATCTAGAAAATATTCGGGAAACAGGCAAAACGAGCTTGGGAAGGAGCGCAGCAGGCACTGCGACTCTTGGAAAAGGCGCAGCACCCGCTGCGTCATTTCCATAGTTGTTTCCTACTTTGAAAGAAAGATTTCCGCGTTTCTTTTATGGAATTGTTGTAGATCTCAAATTATTTCTAAATAAAATACGGATATATTTTACCAAGAAAGATAAGTTTTTTGAAATATTAAAATATTCGGAATATTCTCGAGCGTTCAGACTCGGTGTTAAAAGACAGTTTATAGAAAATGAAGCGGTTTTTGACCCGGACTCCAAATAAACTCAATGACTGTCAAAACGGCCGTATCGGCACGTAGATGACGATCAAGGGGTAGACACAAGTATTTGAGCTATCACTTGACGATAAACTTATGAACTGTTATAAATCATTTCGCATACCAAACATGCGGCCCAATCATCACTGGGTGGTTGGTTGAAGGTGTAGAACTGAGGTATCTACAGAGCCCCCACTTTGACTGAAGCTTGGAGAAGGCAAAATACAAAGTATAACCATCAGGTCAATCGAAGATTACAACCTGACGACTATGGCGACGCGAGGCGGTTCAAGGGGTCTTAAACAAGGACCTGTCGTCAGGAAAATTTTAAGGTCTGTTGATCATCGGGCAGGGTCGTTTAAAGTCCATTAGACTACATACGAAAGCACGCAAGCCATAAGAAAAATTTATACTTGAGCATCTTCTTATTTGGAATGAGGTGCGTTGTGAGGCTTGTTAGCCGTTGAAAAGGCATACGAAATGAGGCTCGCCAGCCGTTGAGTTGAGTGGGCGCGTGATGAAGCTCGCCAGCCGTTGGAAGGACGCGTAGTGAGGCTCGCCAGCCACTGGGGATAAGGTGCGTAATGAGGCTCGCCAGCCGCTGGGGATAGTTTCATATGTGAGAATCGTCATGTCTCTGTCTTCAGATGAACTCTCGTTAGGGAAAGGGCACGTGATGAAGCTCGCAGCCGCTAAAAAAGGCGCGTAGTGAGACTTGCCAGCCGTTGAAAGGGCGCGTGGTGAAGCTTGCCAGCCGTTGAAAGGGCGCGTAGTGAGAATCTTCTTGCATCTGTCTTCAGGCGAACTCTCGTTGGAATAGAGCGTACGTGAGAATCTGTCTGTGTCTGTCTTCAGGCAGACTCTTGCTGGGGAAAGATATATTGAAAAGGATTTAGGCCCACAAACAACAAACTTGTAATAACCAAACTCCTAAGTAGAGTTCTGATAGGGAAAGAGTGCAGCAAGAGCTGCAACTCCCCTAGGGGTTGCTTGAAATGACTGAAATTGTTGGGGATTGCTTGAAATCGCCAGCACTGAAGGACAGAAGAGCCAGCATTCTTCTTATGATGTCTGTAGGAGGTCAAGGTGGCAGGCGTCGAGCCCCTAGCTTACTTCGAGGTGCTGGAGTACAATTTTCCAATTTTGGCTATTGCATACGAATGCACTTGATTTGAATGTAGGTGGCACCGTCTCGGCACGTAGCGTTATGGAGGGTGGCCAATCGGTTGAGGGCTAGAGCCATTGAGACACTCGTAGGTGGCCGAGATCGACATGTATGAACCTCTCGTTCCTTGTTCATTTTGTTGTATTTTGTAGAGAAGTGATTTGAAATGTGGCATTTATTTGTAGAGAGTCTTGGAGCGCGAGCTGGCATAATCCTGGGAGGAGACAGCTTGTTCGTTGAGGGAGCTAGAGGACAGAGACACTGAGATTGTCGCTCGCGAGGTTCTAGTTGGGCTTGGTTATGAGGATTAGTTGTCTTTTTCTGTTTTGCTGTTGGTTTGTACATTTTGGGTTGTTTTTGCACATTTTGGATTTTGTCTCGGGCGAGAGCCTCCAGTTTTGAATTTTGGACTTTGTTTTAGATTGTGAATCTGGATTTTTGATTTTGAATTTGCTTTTGGGTTTTGGCTTTGGCTTGGGCTTTGGATTTGGCTTTGGCTAAATCTTTGGCTTGGGCGAGAGCTCCCAGTTTGATGTACATGTAAGTTTCTTAAACTCGATATTAGACATTTCTAATATCATTTTACAATTAATTTACTCTTAAACTAAGTAGATCTTATGCATGCATAACAAAACAATACAAAATAAAAAGAAACATTTTTCTTACATTGATAATAAACGATTTTGGGCACAAGATTAGGACACCTTCCTAATCTTGTTCTTGAGCTTAAAATATTTGGAATGAATCTCCAAGTTCTTATTATAAGAACACTCCTATTAGTAGCACCAAGACAACCCCTTGAATCTCTACAAAATACTACACTAGTATATAAATGTAGTATCCCTTAAAATCATCTAATAACTCATATTACTACACTAGTATATTATTAGAGAAATATGAACTCAATTTTTGTGGAAAACTTCTCTAAGTTTTCTTCTTTTGAGATGAGTGAGTTTTTGAGAGATAAGTATATTTTTATAAAAATGAGATGTTGTGTATCTAATAAGGAGAAAACATCTCCTTATTCAACACATGGGGACCGGCCACCCAACACAAATATGGGGAAGGGTGTGCATGCTTATGCCTTTTGTTCTTAACAAGAAAGTATCTTAGGTCTAGGCTTGATAGGTTATGATTATGTTTAAATTCTTAATTAGAACAATAATCAACACCTAAACACTACCCTATCTAACCCAAAACCGGTGCACCATGAGTAAAATGGGTGTCCATTTTATCTTTGTAGTTTGTCATTTGTCACATATGTGACATGTGACATGTAACATATAATCTTTGCTTATAAATGTACATTTAACTAATTTAAATGCAATTTCATAACAAATAAATTAAACTTAACGTTTTAAGTCACATTTTATAATTACATGTAAATAAAATGGGTCATCTCATATTTGGTTAATATAATCTACAACAACTTGTAATTATAATTAACCAATTTTGCTTATCTCAAATGTTTCATAAACATAATGCATTCTTAGTAATATAACAATTAAATTACTAAAATGAATCTTATTTAATCATATTACAATAAGATATAATTCTCACTAATATAAACTTAGTTCTCTTTAAAGGGATTAATTAATCTGTATCGATATACAATTAATTAATGTACATCATTAGGGGATTGTCCTTTAGGTGTGACCTCAAGGGATCAACTGATCACCACCGTCATACGACAGTAACGTCAAACTCAATTGAGCCAATCGTTACCGATTTATGTTGACCAGTTGACTATAATATCCATCATCCTTTTGTATTCTTATTATCGAGATTTATATTTTGTGATCGCACTATTGTTGAGGACATTTACTCCAACAATCTCCCACTTGTCCGAGACAAGTGTGCGTCACCAATTCTCTTGTCCTATTACAATATCCCACTCAATGCAAGGTGTCTTGCAGGTCGTACTTGCATTTGATCATATCATGAGTGATTTCCTCGATCTGGAGAGTAACTGTCTGACCGGAATTATCTACCATAGATACCTTCCGAGCGTGGCCACGCATTTTCAGCTTACTCCTTCCCGAGTGGCCTTGCGATTTTAAAACAACCCTGACAAGGGGTGAACAATTCCTATCGCACTATTCCCTTTGCATAGCCACAGCTCATCATGACCCAAAAGATGCCCATTTGACCCCAGTTACGAAGGTCGTAGAGCATAAATCAAAGTCACTCTGAACCTGTGCCACCTTAGGCGAACAGTCTTTAGTCAAAGAATTGACTCAAAAAGAATACTATAGTAGCTCTTGCCACGACTCGGCTATATGAGTTGCCAGAACTCTATAAGCGGTCACTTCCCGACAGAGTGTCTCATACAGTCTGCCTATGTGATCGATTGGTCATCCCTATGACCCTATGACACTTGAACTTGCCATCAATCGCACCACAATCTAGTCACTTGGAGACGTCACCTCATATAAGCAACTAGGGGCCAATGCTATGTTAATCTAGTCCACTTTAATGGAGTCAAAAAATTATCTCTACAATCCATTTGGATATAACAAAGCATAAAACCGAGTTTATGAAACTCAACTGATAAATGTGATTATCATATATGAACAATCAACACAATGTTATTGCTTCATATCATATAATCTAAAGTTTGTTTCGTCCATGATAATTCATGACGATCTTGTTAAATGCAATAAAGGCTTGGGTAGTGAATATACCATATATTCATTTATTCCAACCTTGTGAATTGCTTTTTCCTTCCATCCAACGTTATTCCTTATAACATGAATTCATCTACATACATGTCTGGATCTGTAACACCCGCAAATGTACCCTAATTTTTATAGTAAAAATATTTTACGGATACTTTTCAGCGAAATTTAGTTTTAGTTTAGAATTAAATTTCTCGTGTCGAATTTAGAATTTCCGAGTTCGTATTTGGATTTTACGCGAGATTTCAAGTGAATCACGTCTTAAGACGTCATTGACTTTTCCTTTACTTTTTCCATTCACTCCCTCTTATACTGACCCTAACCCTAACTTCCTCACAACTCAACATTTCTTTCTTCCTCACTAAGAAAACCCCAAAAACCTAGCTTCCATTTTTGATCCGTCTTAGAATCGTCATAACTCTTTCAATTCTCGCTCAAATTCACGTAAGTTCGTCTCATTCTTTCCCTCTCATCTTCCTCTATCCGTATTGGTAATAAAATTACCGTCTTTCTCGCTTTTCAAATTATCCGTCTTTCTCAAGGTGAATTATATTCATCTTTTATTATCCATTTGTAGGTGGTGACCTCCAAGATCCCGACAAAGACTACTTCTTAATTGAAGAGGACATTGACGCGGAGTAAAGACGCAAAAAGGTAACGGTGAAGGGTTACTCGATATCATTTACGTGTTTTACGTGTTTTCTATGTTAGGAATCGTATTAAGAATATGATTGGTAAGCTTAGAAATTGTGTTGATGATGATACTTGTTGTTTGTTGAGAATTCATATGAGAATTGATGAATTATGATGATAGATGATTGTTGTTAGATGTTGATCCTTAGTGAAATGGGCAGTGGCTGTATATTATTGTTGTTACGTAAGAGTTTATGCATGAGTTAGGTCTCAGCCGGTCAGCCGACCGGCTGAGACACTGCTGCCTTTTCCATTGTTTTTCTCATATACCCTTGGTCCCAGCCGGGTAGCCGGCAGCCGGTCCACCTGACCGGCTGGGACACGCTGCTATTTCAAGTTAGTTTTTCATATGTTACTTGGTACCAGCTGGGTGGCCGGCAGCCGGTCCACCTGACCGGCTGGCACCTGCTCGAAGTTCTTTGTGATTCTCATTTACGTTTTCATTTATAATATTTCCGATGGTTCATTTATCGTATAAATTTACGGAATGACTTTAATTATTAATGTTTTGAATATACGATATTTCATTCGCTTGTATCGCATGTTTTGTGACGGTTTTTGGTATGTCTCACTTTGAGTCGGTTTTTACAAATGTTACGGTTTGAGCACTAATTTTCTATGTGCTTTGTACTCTCATTCCTTTGGCTACCTCCACGTTCGTAAGGCTGGAATGTCGGAACGGGGATGTATCCTTACAGCTTAATTGCATGTGTTAGTGGGCATACGACGACGTTGTTGGGAGGCGAACGGTTTGCGTTGATCGACCCGGCCGTCAAATGTTGTGTACTTGCGAGGTGGTGTCTTTTGCATGTAGCGTACCGCTTGTTATGAGTCTTGTGCTCTTTTCCGCCTCTTTCGTGAATATCGACCAAATTTGGGGTACTCGGCGTCTATGATTGACCGAGTCTTGGATGCGAAATGTCATCGCATGTCGAATCGGAAAACGTTTATTCCGAGAGTCTGGCCAGATTTAGAATAGGACCGTATTATTATCGTCGTGCTACCAGGAGGAAATTAGTCCACATATACGAAATGTAGCATCGTGTATGCGTTCAGGGAAATGTTGTATCCCGTGGATGCCTTTTAATCATACTTGCCATGTACACGGTGCTAGTGCGTTTCATTTACCGTGAGAGATGTTGTCATTGTGTCGGTGTGTTTGGATGGATGATTACATGAATTGATTATTCGTGATCATTGGATGACTTGGCATGGTTTGTTTGTCGAGTCTCAATCTTATCAAACTTATACCGCTAACGGTGAGATGCAAGCCCTAGTGAGCGTATTCGGTTGCCTAAGAGTGTCTTCCCCGAGTCTTTGTATAACATGATGGTTTCGGATTTGTACTTCCTTATGCTCTTATCATTATATATTGAATTGCCTATCTATCCTTATCGTATTTCACATGTATATCTATATATGCATGCTTCTACTTTTGTATTTCCTTTTATGTACGTTTAATGTGATATGGCTGGGAGAACCCGGAGTTACTCCCCACTGATTGTGGCGTTCATGTTTTTCATGGATGAACAGGTTGCTTGCATGGATGGCTTTTTGCTTGGTATTTTCGGTTCGGGTGTGAGCTAGCGGGCGTTGTCCCTGGATGAAACACCTCTAGACGTTATTTAGCTTGTTTGCTAATCACTTTTACTTTGATAACATTTGGAGAGACTACGTCTCTTGTTGTAGTATATTTCGTACTTTGGTTTGTAATATTTGACACTCCTCGTATTTTCTATTGCATGTAAAAAGTTTTAAAAACATCGTATTTCCGCTAATTTTAATCACATGCTTATATGTTTTATTTCCGTATTCGCGAGGGTTATCACTGTTGGCATCAGAGCTTTATCGCTCCCGACGCACACACGTGAACCCTAAACTTAAACTACTTGACCTTGAAATAATAAATGAGAGATGGGTAGAAGTTAAGGACTTTACTTGGTAGTCTATTTGTTTATGCTAATTGATAGGAGTAACTTAATTTGTTTTTGTTTCTTATGAAGATGGTTAGACCTCGTCTACTAGAGAACGTTATGTTGGAAGCTCTTACGCAAGTGTTGAAAAATCAACAAGATGCGGCTTTAGCTCAAGCCAACCAAGTTCCCCCTCGTAGAGAAGATAACCACCAAGGAGGCTACGCTTGGGTGGCAGGTCAAATAGCTAGGAGTAAGATTATACCTTACGGTGGAGATCCGGACCCTACCGAGCTATCGGAATGGTTCCAAGAGATGGAGAAGCAGTTTGATCTATACCAAGTCCGTGAAGAGGAGAAGGTGGGGATCGCAAAGCACTTCCTTGTAAGGGAAGCAGATAATTGGTGGGCTATTACTAGTGCCACCGCTACTCTCGAGGATGATTTCAATTGGGCTTGTTTCAAAGCTCTAGTAGAAGGTCGATTCTATCCTAAGGAGCTTAAG
The DNA here is from genome assembly GCA_022085475.1 of Heliosperma pusillum. Classification (NCBI taxonomy): domain Eukaryota; kingdom Viridiplantae; phylum Streptophyta; class Magnoliopsida; order Caryophyllales; family Caryophyllaceae; genus Heliosperma; species Heliosperma pusillum. The sequence continues at coordinate 12,921 of JAIUZE010019755.1, forward strand.
CAACAAAGGCTCAAGAAGTTTATTGACTTTAAGCAAGGTAACTTGTCAGCACAGGACTTCACTACGGAGTTCAACAAGCTTGCTCATTTTGCTCCGAGACTTATCAGAGATGACGAGGACCAAGCTTTCTACTATCGCAACAAGCTGAGTGCTGTACTTCAAAGTAAAGTGGGGAGGAATACTACTTCCTTTGGGGATTTATATGATGATGCTTTGTGGGCCGAGAATTCCATGAAGGCCATAAGGGATGAAGCTATGATGAATAATCCCTCTCCTTCTTTCACTCCTAGGCCAAATGTCTATGGGAAGAGACCGTTTACTCCGTCTTCCTCTAACTCTTATGCTAACAAGAGGAGATTCAATCCTCCTTCAAATGCAAATACAAGAGCTTCCGCTCCTTTCATTCCCCGAGCTACTTCTAATGTGGCTCATAGGCCTTATGCTCCTCAAACTCAAGGTCGTCAATGTAACCGTTGTAGACAACCACACCACCCCGGTGTGTCTTGTTCCAACCGGCTTTATATTTGCTTCTTTTGTCAAAAGGGTGGTCACCGTTATGAAGATTGCCCCGATCGAAAGTTGCCCCCTCCTACTGCTAAACCTAAGGGTTCTATCTTTGTTATGAGCCGTGCCGAAGACGATGCTCATCCGGAGATAATTACGGGTATGTTCTCAATCTTAGAGCAACCGTGTTTTATTCTTTTTGATACCGGTGCTTCAATGTCTTTTGTGTCTTCGACTTATGCTAATAAATTATCTATCGAGCCTACATCTAGTGAGGATACTCCCATATCCTTACCATCCGGAGATATTATCTCTTGTTCTATTCTATATCCTAATGTCCCAATATCTATTACGGGTTCTATTTTTCCCGCTAATCTCCTTAAGTTCCCTCTAAGAGAGTTCGATATAATTCTAGGTATTGATTGGTTAGCATTGTATCAGGCTAGGTTCGAGTGTCGTGATCAAAAGATTTATTTAAAGAGTCCTTTAGGAATTAGAATAACCTATAAGGGATCTCATCCCCAAAAAGGCGTGTCTTTGATTTCCGCAATGAAATTGGTGAGTATGGTAAGAAAGGGTCACCAAGCATACTTGTATATTGTGACTTCTTCAACTACCTCTTTGCCAAATATTGAAGATGTGCCTATTGTTCGTGAATTCGTTGATGTATTCCCTGAAGATTTGCCCGGGATTCCTCCCGAGCGTGATGTTGAGTTCTCTATTGATCTTGTACCTGGTTCTGGACCCATAGCCAAAGCTCCTTACCGTATGGTTCCAACCGAGTTGAAGGAATTAAGGAAACAGCTTGATGATATGATTGAGAAGGGTTTTATTCGACCAAGTGCCTCGCCTTGGGGTGCTCCCGTTCTTTTTGTGAAGAAGAAGGATTGTTCTATGAGGCTTTGTATTTATTATCGTGAGTTGAATCGGATTACAATCAAGAATAGGTATCCTTTACCAAGAATTGAAGATTTATTTGATCAACTAAAGGGTGCTTTTACTTTTTCCAAGATTGATTTAAGATCCGGTTATCACCAAATTCCCGTTCGTGATGTTGATATTCCGAAGACCGCTTTTAGTACAAGGTATGGTCATTATGAGTTCAAGGTGATGCCATTTGGATTGACGAATGCTCCCGCTATTTTCATGGACCAAATGAACCGCACGTTTAGTGAGTATCTTGACAAGTGTGTGGTGGTGTTCATTGACGATATCCTTATATTCTCCAAGTCCGAAGAAGAGCATGCTATTCATCTAAGGATTATTTTGAGTGTTCTTCGTCGTCAGAAGTGGTATGCTAAATTCTCCAAGTGTGAATTTTGGTTACCTAAAGTATCCTTCCTTGGGCATGTGATTTCTAAAGAAGGTGTAATGGTGGATCCTTCTAAAACTGAGGCCGTTGTTGATTGGAAGAGTCCGACAGATATTAGAGAAATTCGAAGTTTTCTTGGTTTAGCTGGTTATTACCGTAGATTTGTCAAAGATTTCTCTAAGCTTGCTAGACCGATGACCCAGTTGTTGAAGAAGGAAACCAAGTTCCTATGGAATGAAGCTTTTGAAGCCGCGTTTCAAGAGTTAAAGAAAAGGTTAACTACCGCTCCGGTGTTGACTTTGCCTGAAGATGGTGTAGACTTTGATGTCTATTGTGATGCTTCCAAGATGGGATTGGGTTGTGTTCTTATGCAAAGTAGGAAAGTGGTGGCGTATGCTTCGAGGAAGTTGAGAGTTCATGAAGTGAACTATCCTACTCATGATTTGGAATTGGCCGCCGTTGTTCAAGCCTTGAAAGTGTGAAAACACTACCTTATTGGAGTTCATTGTCGTATATTCACCGATCACAAAAGTTTGAAGTACATATTTACTCAAAAAGAGTTGAATATGAGACAAAGAAGATGGTTGGAATTGGTGAATGATTATGATTTTGAGTTATTGTACCATGAAGGGAAGGCGAATGTTGTTGCCGATGCTCTTAGTAGGAAAGCTTCTCATGCATTGAATGCTATGCGGGTATTACCCGATGATCTTTGTGCCGAGTTTCGAAGATTGAAGTTGGAATTCGTGGAGCGTGGATTTGTTTATGTTGGTGCTATGACTGCCGAACCTATTTTTCTCCGTGAGATCCGCGAAAGCCAAGTTGATGATCTTACCTACAAGTCTATTCAAGCCAAGCTTCTTGAAGGTAAAGCTAAAGATTTCAAATTTGATGATAAAGGTGTTCTTCGATTCCATGGCCGTTTGTTTGTGCCTAATGCTCTCGATTTGAGAAAGTGAGTTCTTGATGAAGCTCACCTTTCCCCTTATTCTATTCACCCCGGAGGTGATAAGATGTATAAAGATTTGAAGCTGCAATTTTGGTGGCCGAACTTGAAGGGTGATGTTGTGTCTTATGTTGGAAGATGTCTTACTTGCCAACAAGTGAAGATTGAACACAAGAGGCCCGGTGGATTGCTACAACCTTTGGATATTCCGCTATGGAAGTGGGAATCTATTTCCATGGATTTTGTTATGGCTTTGCCGAGAACCGTTGGAAGTAAAGATGCCGTTTGGGTTGTTGTTGATCGTTTGACCAAGTGTGCTAGGTTTATTCCGATCAAAGAAACTTGGAGTTTAGATCGACTAGCAAAAGCTTATGTTGGTGAGATTGTTAGATACCATGGCATTCCTAAGGAGATTATATCCGATCGAGATCCGAGGTTTTGTTCAAGATTTTGGAAGGCTTTACAAGAAGCCATGGGTAGTAAATTGTTGATGAGTACCGCATTTCATGCCGCTACCGATGGTCAGACCGAGATGACTATTCAAACTTTAGAAGACTTGCTTAGGGTTTGTGTACTCGACTTCCAATCTAGTTGGGAAAAGAGTCTACCGTTGGTGGAGTTTTCTTACAACAACAGTTATCATGCATCGATCAAGATGGCTCCTTATGAAGCTCTTTATGGAAGGAAATGTCGGAGTCCTATATGTTGGAATCAATTGAGTGACAATCGTGATTTAGGCCCCGATGTTCTTGTTGAAACCATTGATAATGTGAAGGTCATTCGTGATAGAATGAAAGTCGCTCAAGACCGTCAAAAGTCTTATGCCGATATCCGAAGAAGACCGCTAGAATTTGAGGTTGGAGATAAAGTGTTCTTGAAAGTATCTCGAATGAAGGGTGTTAAACGGTTTGGTGTTAAGGGTAAATTGAGCCCGAAATACATTGGACCCTTTGATATTGTGAAAAGGATTGGTGCCGTTGCTTACAAGTTGGATTTGCCCCCGAATTTGGCTAAGGTTCATGATATTTTCCATGTTTCTCAATTGAGAAAGTATGTTAGTGATCCAAGCCATGTCTTTCAAAAGGAAATGCCCGAGCTTGAACCGAATTTATCCTTTGAAGAAAAGTCGATCCGCATCCTAGATCGCAAAGATAAGAAGTTGAGAAGTAAGGTGGTTCCTTTAGTGAAAATCTTGTGGAGATGTGCTAATGTCGAAGAAGAGACTTGGGAAACGGAAGCTTCTATGCGCAGTAAATATCCAAGCCTATTCGATTAAGGTATCTTTCTTTCGCTCAAGTTTCGAGGGCGAAACTTTTTAAAAGGTGGGGTGATTGTAACACCCGCAAATGTACCCTAATTTTTATAGTAAAAATATTTTACGAATACTTTTCAGCGAAATTTAGTTTTAGTTTAGAATTAAATTTCCCGTGTCGAATTTAGAATTTCCGAGTTCGTATTTGGATTTTACGCGAGATTTCAAGTGAATCACGTCTTAAGACGTCATTGTATTTTCCTTTACTTTTTCCACTCACTCCCTCTTATACTCACCCTAACCCTAACTTCCTCACAACTCAACATTTCTTTCTTCCTCACTAAGAAAACCCCAAAACCCTAGCTTCCATTTTTGATCTGTCTTAGAATCGTCATAACTCTTTCAATTCTCGCTCAAATTCACGTAAGTTCGTCTCTTTCTTTCCCTCTCATCTTCCTCTATCCGTATTGGTAATAAAATTACCGTCTTTCTCGCTTTTCAAATTATCCGTCTTTCTCAAGGTGAATTATATTTGTCTTTTATTATCCATTTGTAGGTGGTGACCTCCAAGATCCCGACAAAAGCTACTTCTTAATTGAAGACGACATTGACGCGGAGTAAAGATGCAAAAAGGTAACGGTGAAGGGTTATTCGATATCATTTATGTGTTTTACGTGTTTTCTATGTTAGGAATCATATTTAGAATATGATTGGTAAGCTTAGAAATTGTGTTGATGATGATACATGTTGTTTGTTGAGAATTCATATGAGAATTGATGAATTATGATGATAGATGATTGTTGTTAGATGTTGATCCTTAGTGAAATGGTCATTTTCGTGCAATGTTGACCCCAGCTGGCCGACCGGCTGGGGCAGTGGCTGTATATTATTGTTGTTACGTAAGAGTTTATGCAAGAGTTTGGTCTCAGCCGACCGGCTGAGACACTGCTGCCTTTTCCATTGTTTTTCTCATATACCCTTGGTCCCAGCCGGGTAGCCGGCAGCCGGTCCACCTGACCGGCTGGGACACGCTGTTATTTCAAGTTAGTTTTTCATATGTTACTTGGTACCAGCCGGGTGGCCGGCAGCCGGTCCACCTGACCGGCGGGTATCTGCTGGAAGTTCTTTGTGATTCTCATTTACGTTTTCATTTATAATATTTCCGATGGTTCATTTATCGTATAAATTTACGGAATGACTTTAATTATTAATGTTTTGAATATACGATATTTCATTCGCTTGTATCGCATGTTTTGTGACGGTTTTTGGTATGTCCCACTTTGAGTCGGTTTTTACAAATGTTACGGTTTGAGCACTATTTTGTTATGTGCTTTGTACTCTCATTCCCTTGGCTACATCCACGTTCGTAAGGCTGGAATGTCGGAACGGGGATGTATCCTACTGCTTA
>JAIUZE010019756.1:0-25473 GCA_022085475.1 Heliosperma pusillum
AAAATACTAGTCATCCCACTAGTATTCCAACATGAGATTTCTAATATAAATGCACTATTGTTGAGGACATTCTGCTCCGAACTAATGCTCCCATGTCCGATACAAGTTTGTGCAGAATGAGACACACACTATTGCGGAGGACTCCTACTCACACAATATCTCCCACTTGTCTCGACAAGTTGTGTGCTACCAATTCTCTTGTCACTTTTATGTCACATCCTCCCACTCATCGCAAGGTGTCTTTCAGGTCGCACTTGCGATTGGAAAAATAAATTGAGTGGTTTTCTCGATTTGGAGAGTAACTGTCTGACCGGAAAATCTACCATAGATCTCTTCCGAGCGTGGCCACGCATTTCCAGTCACTACTCCTCGAGTGGCCCGAAGATGTTAATACCCAACGTGGGTGGACAATTCCTGTTGACCCAACTTACACTGTATAATGCAAATCACCATGACCCAGTAGATGCCCATCGGCCTCCTTTCACGGCACGACCTAGGACAAAGACCAAAGTCAATCGGAAATTACACTGACTCAGGTAAATGGTCGCCAGTGTAAAGAATTGACTCATAGGAATATAATAGAAATCCCCGCCACGACCAGGCTTCAACAATTTTGATAAGGGACTCTATCATGGTCACTGTCCGACAGAGTGTCTCTACAGTCTGTCTATGTAAACGATCAGTCATCCCCATGACCCCATGGTGCTGAACCAACCATCGATCGACTTACAATCTAGTCATTTCGAGACGTCACCTTATGCAAATGACTAGGGACAATTACTAAGTTCATCATGTTCACTTGAATTGGGTTCAATCTTTCTTATAACCAATTCGGACAAAACAAAGTAATAAAATTTAGTCAATCCTAAATAAAAGAGCTCATATAAAACTCGAACAATGAATGCAATTATCATATATGTAAACATTGATACAACATTCAATTATTACATATCACATAATCTAGAGGAATTCAGGGATTCGTCTTAATCCCATCGAGACGACATGACTGTCATGTTTAGCCTTTGTAAGAGGCTTGGTTAGAGGATCAGCGATGTTATCGTCTGTCCCAACCTTACATACATCTATTTCCTTCCTCTCCACATAATCTCTAATTACATGGTATTTCCTAAGTACATGTCTAGACTTGTTACTAGACTTGGGCTCCTTTCCTTGAAAGATAGCCCCACTGTTATCACAATACATCGTGATGGGATCTGTGGCAGTAGGGACTACTCCTAGTCCTTCCAAGAACTGCCGAATCCACACAGCTTCCTTTGCAGCCTCTGATGCCGCGAGGTACTCAGCTTCTGTTGTAGAATCCGCAGTCACGCTTCGCTTGAAGCTCTTCCAGCAAACGGCTCCTCCATTCAACATAAAGACATAGCCGGATTGGAATTTTAAATCATCCCTATCAGTTTGGAAACTAGCGTCCGTGTAACCCTTTACACGCAACTCAGTCTCTCCTCCAAACACCAAGAACGAATCTTTAGTCCTTCGTAAGTACTTAAGGATGTTCTTTACGGCTATCCAGTGACTCTCACCTGGATTGGCTTGATAACGACTCGTCATGCTCAAAGCATAGGCGACGTCATGGCGAGTGCACATCATAGCATACATGATAGACCCAACTGCTGAAGCATAAGGGATCAACTTCATGCGTTCAATCTCCTCGGTGACGGTAGGACTCTGGGATTTACTCAGAGTGATACCATGACCTATTGGAAGTAAGCCTCTCTTAGAGTCTTTCATTTTGAACCGATCAAGAATCTTATCTATATAAGCTTCTTGACTTAATGCTAGTATCCTCTTGGATCTATCTCTATAGATCCGGATACCCAAAATGCGTTGTGCCTCTCCCAAATCCTTCATCTGGAAATGTTTACCAAGCCACTCTTTGGTAGAAGTAAGCATTGGTATGTCATTCCCAATGAGAAGTATGTCATCCACATACAAGATAAGGAAAGTAACTTTGCTCCCACTAAACTTCATGTATAAACATGGTTCCTCGACACTTCGAGTGAATCCATTTTGTTTAATTACATGATCGAAGCGATGATTCCAACTCCTTGATGCTTGTTTAAGACCATAAATGGATCTCTTAAGTTTGCATACCTTCTTAGGGTTGGATTTATCCTCAAAACCTTCAGGTTGTGTCATGTACACTTCCTCTTCTAGAATCCCATTCAAGAAGGCGGTTTTGACATCCATTTGCCAAATTTTTATAGTTATAAAATGCGGCAACCGCTAAGAGAATCCTAATGGATCGAAGCATAGCGACTGGGGCAAAAGTTTCGTCATAGTGTAAACCATGAACTTGAGTGAAGCCTTTTGCCACTAATCTAGCTTTGTAGACATCAATATGTCCATCTATGCCATTCTTGATCTTGTAGATCCACTTGCACTGAAGAGGTCGCACCTTCTCAGGTAAGTCTACCAAGTCCCATACTTGATTTTCGTACATAGAAGCCATTTCGGATTGCATGGCCTCAAGCCAATGCGTGGAGTTGGGACTAGAAACGGCCGACTTGTAGGTTGTGGGTTCATCACTTTCAAAAAGTAATAAATCACCATCTCCCTCGATACATCCAAGGTAACGATCAGGTTGATAACTAATTCTACCTGACCTTCTAGGGACAATAACCGTTTCAGACGAGGAGGGAACGTTTTCCTCCACTTCATTTTCGGTTTGTGGCTCTCGAACTTCGTCAAGTTCGAAGTTTCTCCCACTCTGCCTTTTAGAAACGAAATCGCTTTCTAGAAAGACAGCATCACGAGACACAAACACTTTGTCCTCATGACGGTTGTAGAAGTAATATCCACGAGTCTCCTTAGGATATCCTACAAAATAACATTTGTCGGATCTGGGTGCGAGCTTGTCATTAGACTTCTCATAAACAAACGCCTCGCAACCCCAAATTTTCATAAACGACAAATAAGGAACCTTTCCTTTCCATATCTCATATGGAGTTTTATTGGCTGCTTTAGTCGGGCTACGATTTAGTGAAACTATTGCGGTTAAGATGGCAAATCCCCAAAACGAGTCAGGAAGCTCTGTAAGACTCATCATCGACCGAACCATATCTAATAAAGTTCGGTTTCTCCTTTCAGACACACCCTTTAATTGTGGTGTTCCAGGAGGAGTCCATTGTGATACTATACCGCAATCTTTTAGGTGTGAATCAAATTCATAATTTAGATATTCACCACCACGATCGGATCGTAAGGTTTTTATCTTCTGATTCAATTGGTTTTCCACTTCATGTTGAAACTCTTTGAACTTTTCAAAAGCTTCACTCTTATGCCTCATTAAGTAGACGTATCCATATCTACTCAAATCGTCGGTAAAAGTAATGAAGTACTTGTAACCACCTCTAGCTTGGAGAGTCATTGGGGCACATACATCGGTATGTATAAGGCCTAATACTTCACTTGCTCTTGTCCCTTTTCCTGTAAAAGGAGCACGAGTCATCTTGCCCAAAAGACAAGATTCGCATTCACCATAAGATTCGTAATCAAATGGTTTGAGAAGTTTCGTTGAAACAAGTCTCTTTATGCGTCGTTCGTTTATATGACCTAAACGACAATGCCAAAGGTATGATTGATTAGGTTCACCTAATTTGAGCTTCTTGCTTTCTACATGATATATTTCATTAACATTATCAAGAACATAAATACCTCCAATAGAGATGGCTTTACCATAAAACACATCATTAAAAGAAAACGAACAACTATTGTTCTTGATTACAAAAGAGAAACCCTCCGCGTCAAGTACGGAAATGGAGATAATGTTCTTTGTCAAGGAGGGTACAAAATAACAATTATTTAAATACAACTCAAGACCACTAGCTAAGGTTAGTACATAAGTTCCTACGGAGACGGCGGCAACTCTTGCTCCATTCCCCATTCGTAGGTCCACATCACCCTTGGCTAGTGCTCGCACGTCCTTCAGCCCCTGCAAGTGATTACAAAGGTGAGAACCACATCCAGCATCAAATACCCAAGTGGAAGTGCAAGCATAGTTAATATCTATCATATAGAGAGAAGAGAGGATTATACCTGACAGTGTCACACATCCGTCCTTTTTATCCTTCAAATACTTAGGACAATTGCGTTTCCAATGTCCCTTGCCTTTACAATAAAAGCATTCGGCCTCGGCGTGCTTCTTACCCTTAGCCTTGGCATTGCCATTCATAATAGCTTTGCCCTTTCCCTTTCCATGCTTCTTAAATTGGGCTTTGGCTTTTCCTTTCCCCTTTTGAACCCCTAGCTTCAAGTTCTTCAATCTCATTGTAAGAACATCCTTTTGCTCACTCCCACTTGCTTCCATATCCCTTTCGACTTGGGTAAGGAGAGCATGGAGCTCGTGAAAGCTCTTATCCATGTCATGCATGTTATAGTTTGCCCTAGTTTGGGCAAACTTGGGAGGAAGTGAGTGAAGGATGCGGCCAACCGCTAGCTTCTTAGGAATTTTGACCCCTAGACGATCAAGAAGTGTCAACATGTTCCACCATCTTAAGCACATGTGGACCAACCTTTTGGCCTTCTCGAACTTGGCTTCAAAAAGCCTAGTCATAGCATTGTATTGGCGAATCTCGGGTGATTGAGAAAAAGCCAACGTCACCCTAGAGAATATCTCATATGCTCCAAGGGTGATGTATTGTTGCTTAAGGCTTGAGGACATCGACCAAATCAAGACCATCTTGACGTCGTTTGCTACCTTAAGGTATTCCTCATAGGCGGCTTTGGCCGCATTAGTGGCTCTTGGGCCGGGTTCATTGGGAGGTGCCTCGGTCAAGTAGCGTAAAACGTTATCCGATAACGTCACGCCCTTGATCGTTTGCTCCCACTCGACGAAATTAGTTCCATCGTCTTTTAAGATGCATTTGTCCATAACGGACCTTAGCCATGAGTCTTTTCCTAGTTGAACGGTGTTGTTATTGTTTGCCATTGCGAATTATGAATAACTACAACAAAATTAGGAAATATTAACATTCATTGTTTTAATCAATTTTACTTGTATAAACAATTTAAACAAGTCACTCATATAATGACCCCTCACGAAATTATATAATCGATTCCGAGACCCGCATTTTAGACAAAAGAACATGTTATGCAACTTTTATGTAAAAGACGGTAAGTCAACTTTTGACTAATTCTACTCCTAGAACTCTCGGTTGACGGATTTCAACTAAAACCATCTCCTAGTCCCAAGATAACGCTTATCTTGTTGAGTCCAACCCAATTTAGGCGTGTGATCGTATCACCCTACTTACCCGAGGTAAAAAGGTCCACGTTGTGGTTGTCCTAATGAACACGGTGTTCATAGGTGCTTCAATTGGTAAGGCTAAATCTCAATTCCTTTTTAAGTTATGTGAGAGGTCTTGCCAATTTTAGTTATTAATTCCCTATAAATGAACTAAGTCGGTGAATTTTGAATAACGTTGAATTGACAATCGATAAATAAAATGCATGTTGGTGATTTTGGCATGTGCGGAAAAATAAAGCAAGCAATCAAATTAAATCCTAGTATGGCCACCTAGCTAATCTAATTAACTAGATGATTAAAAATCGGAAACCAACTCCTTGGTCCCTAGCCTCTTCACGGAACGCCTTCCAATATGGCACCGTCTTTTGGAACACCGACTTTATGGGAATCACCGTCTTCACAATAAATAATTACAAAAAAAATACAAATGAATACATAGCAAATTCCTATTATACATTTGATCTATAAAATGAAATTATTAATTATTACAAAACGGCGATACGAAATCGCAATAAATTACAACCGAATCGGTATTCCCTTACGTTACGGGTAATACCGATTAAAATAATCTAGGCCATACTAGGTACAACTTGCAATAAAATAAATAAATGACATTCATTCATTCAACAACATAACTCAAAATATGTAAAATCATGCCAAAATCACCCTCAACACTTGTCATGTTCATTCTAGCTCGGTTTTTACGAATTTTATCGATTTTTATCTACAAAAAATCAATAATCAACACTTAAATCGTATTTAAGCTCAAACTAATTATCTAAAATGATTTAGAACTCAAAATTAGTCCCTACTAATGTCATTTGTATTTAATTAGTTTGATTTGATTGCATTTGCTATTTAAAGAGGTTTATTCATAACTTTTATGAATTAAACCCACAATAAAATGAAAAATCATTAAAAATTGAAACAAAAATATTTGTACATACTGGAACACTTCCAGGAACCTCAAGAACAAAAAACAATTGCCCAAAAAATTTGAAATGATTTTATGAACAAATAGCTTTATAAGAATCAGTTTTTATCAAATAAAAACCAACTAAAATAGTAACATGATGAAACAAATTTTCAAATTTTACCAGGATTATATAAATAATATTTTAAAATGTACAAAAAATGTTGAACTCCAGAAAGTCTCGTTTCAATTTTAAGAACAAAATAACTCCTTTAAATCGATTTTTATCCAATAAAAATCTATAACCATGCAATACATGACCAAATGTCACGAAACATTACATACAATATGTACACCATGCATGTGAGAACATATTAAAAAAATTGAGGCCAGATTCAACATGCAACTATTTTTAGTTAGCTTTTAACATAAAACTGCATGTTAACTCGGTTTTAAAGGCCATAAAACATAATAAATAGCAAATTAATTCGTAAATTCACCAAATTTGACCACAAACATTTTGAGGTCAGTAGGTATGCATGCAAATCATAAAATTTCGTGAAAACCATTTTTAACATAAATTTTCGATTTTACTCAAGTTATCGTATAACCCGATTTTAATGCTTAAAATCAACATGCATGCTACAAGCTAGCTCTGATACCACATGAAAGTTCATAGACCCTAATTAGACTCCTCTAGTTAGTTACTAAATTACTTGTTAATTTAGTATTCAATAAAGATCTATGTAACATGCATGCAAATTAAAATGCATAATAAAAAGTAAGAAGAAACTTCCTTACATTGGGAAATTTCGGTTTATATGGGCACAATAAGAAACACCTTTCTTGTTGATCTTGTGCTAGAAAGAAATAGATGATCCTCCTTGTAATCTTCAAATTAGACTTCCTTTAAGATGCACCCAAGAAAGAACCCAAACTAATCACTTAGTTTTTGACTAGAAAACACAAGTGAAAAGATGAACTAATATTAGATTTTATTACTACTCTAGTAATAGGAAAATATTAGTGTTTGAGAGGTTTTAGAGAGATGAGGATTTTTAGTGAGATAAGCATGCAAATAAGAATGAACTGTGTAAAGAAATGAATAACAATTTTGTCCATATAAAGGACACATGGTCCGGCCATCCAAGCCTTAGTGGCTTCTTAATTTGCTTAAAATAATCTCATGCAATTACTTTGAGTGTAGTAGTGAAAAAGACCATGATCATGTGTCATAAACATGACATGATCACATGTTGTAGTGTAATACAAGAAACAACAATCATCATGTTATACACTACCAAAATTTCGGCCCCACTAGTGTCATGTGGTCCATTTTGATTTTTGATATTTGTCCCACAAATACTTATAATCATATGTTTAATTATCTTGTATAATTAAGGGTTAATTTGATCATATAACAATTATATGACTCAAATTAATAAATAATATACACTTAACTTTTAAGTGATATTTTATCATTATATCAATATATAATGGGTCCCACAATGCCTATTAGTTTATTTTACAACTCCTTGTAAATATAATTAATTAATCACCTCTACCTCAAAGTATATGCATAACCTCAACTAATTTAATGAATTAACTATTAATCATTAAATTAAATCTTATTTAATCGTATTAAAATCAGACGTAAAATTTATTCAGTCAATTATCGTATAATTGACTAATAAACTTATCCGGAATGAGTTCGTAACTCACTTTCTAATAAATAAATCTCGTAACTAAACATATATCAAATATATAAAATACTAATTAATATGTATCATATACAAATAATTAGATTTCTGTTAGGGTCTCATCCTATAGGTGTGACCGAAAGGGGTCAGTTGATTACCGCCGTCATACGATAATAACGTCTAACTCTAGCCAGCTGACCATTATTGATTTACGTTAATCAACTGACGTGGAGTATCAAAATACTAGTCATCCCACTAATATTCCAAAATGAGATTTATAATATAAATGCACTATTGTGGAGGACATTTGCTCCAACATCAACATCATAGAAATGCTGAAAACAGGGCACGGCAGTGCTGGACGCAGCCTGCGTCACACGACGCAGCCTGCGTCCTTCACTAGAAAACTTGTCCGAGTTGTTTGCCTTGAGTATTCCACTCCACAAGCCCCTTCCTTCCATTATCCAACCCCCAACGGTCGAGTTGAAGACCCTCCCAAGCCATTTGAAGTACATCTTTCTAAGGGACAAGAACACCCTACCACTTATCATTTTAAGCACACTCACCGAGGACCAAGAAGACAAATTGGTAGCATTACTTCAAAAGCATAAGGATACATTTGGTTGGAGCATAGCGGACCTAAAGGGGATAAGCCCGGTGACTTGCATGCACAAGATACGGCTTGAAGTGGATGCCAAACAGGTCCGACAACCCCAAAGGAGGCTCAATCCACCCATGGCGGCGGTAGTGCAAGAAGAGGTAATTACGCTATTGCAAATGGGTATCATTTTCCCTATTTTCGACTCTCGTTGGGTTAGCCCAACTCAAGTCGTACCCAAAAAGGGAGGAGTGACGGTAGTCAAGAATGCACAAGGAGACTTGGTCTCCACCCGACCACAAACCGGTTGGAGGGTGTGTATTGACTACCGCCGCTTAAATGCGGTTACATTGAAAGACCATTTCCCGCTACCATTTATTGATCAAATGTTAGAAAGACTAGCGGGAAAAGCTTTCTATTGTTTCCTTGACGGGTACTCGGGGTATTTTCAAATCCCAATCGCACCCGAGGACCAAGTCAAGACCACATTCACATGCCCATTCGGTACATTTGCTTATCGGCGTATGCCCTTTGGTTTGTGTAATGCACCGGGAACTTTTCAACGGTGCATGTTGAGTATTTTCTCCGACTATGTAGAAAGGATCATAGAAGTATTCATAGACGATTTCACCGTCCATGGGGACTCCTATGATGCATGTCTAAAACACCTTGCTCTTGTCTTAGAGCGATGCCAAGAGTCTCATCTCATTTTAAACTCCGAAAAATGTCATTTCATGGTGACTAGTGGCATCGTTTTAGGACATGTAGTGTCGGAAAGGGGGGTTGAGGTGGATAAGGCTAAGGTTGACATTATCAAAACCTTACCTTATCCCTCTAACACCCGAGACATTAGGTCTTTTCTAGGACATGCCGGTTTCTACCGGAGATTTATTAAGGATTTTTCCAAGATTGCTAACCCCTTATGTAAGCTTTTGCACAAAGAAGCGGAGTTTGTTTTTGATGACTCATGTAGGAAAGCATTCGATGACTTGAAGGAGAGATTGGTCACCGCACCAATTATTCAAGCACCACGATGGGATCTTCCATTTGAAATCATGACCGATGCAAGTGACTATACGTTGGGAGTGGTTTTGGGTCAAAAGAATGACAAGGGACCCCATGTGATCCAATATGCTTCTACCCTCTTGAATGATGCTCAAAAAAACTATTCTACGATGGAGAAGGAGTTCCTTGGTGTGATTTATGCTCTAGAAAAATTCCGATCTTATCTCTTGGGCACAAAGGTGATCATCTACACCGATCATGCCGCCATTAGATACGTTGTGGCAAAGAAGGATGCAAAGCCAAGGTTGTTGAGATGGATCCTTCTCCTAAGTGAGTTTGATGTGGAAAAAAAAGACAAGAAAGGAGTGAAGAATGTGGTGGCGGATCATTTGAGCCGTCTAAATCATGAAGGAAGACCATCATGCCCTCTTGATGAGGTTGAAGGAGGTCTCCCTCATGAGTCACTTTATGCTATACAAGTGGAGGAGCCATGGTATGCTACCATGGTCAACTATTTGGTTACCAAGCGGCTTCCAAGCCATTTCTCTTCTCATCAAAAGAGCAAAGTAAAATCCGATGCAAAGTACTATACATGGGATGATCCTTACTTGTGGAAGTTTTGCCAAGATCAACTTGTGAGAAGATGTGTGCCCGAGAGTGAGATTCCTTCCATCTTACATCATTGTCATGACTATGCTTGTGGAGGGCATTTTGGGCCACAAAGAACCGCTAGAAAAGTGCTTGAATGCGGTTTCTTTTGGCCAAGCCTTTTCAAAGATGCCCACAAATTTGTAAAAACTTGTGACCGATGTCAAAGGGTGGGGAATTTGACAAAAAGAAATGAGATGCCACAACAACCTCTTCTATATAGTGAGATCTTTGATGTGTGGGGAATTGACTTTATGGGCCCCTTTCCTAATTCTGGTGGTTATTTATACATCCTCTTGGCGGTAGATTATGTGTCAAAATGGGTTGAAGCAATTCCTACCCGCACCGATGATGCCAAGGTAGTAGCCATTTTCATCCAAGAGAACATATTCTCCCGGTTTGGTTTCCAAGGGCTATCATTAGTGATAGGGGTACCCATTTTTGCAACAAGGTAATTGGAGGCCTACTCAAGAGGTATGGGGTGAATCATAAAATTTCCACGGCCTACCACCCACAAACAAACGGGCAAGTCAAACTCTCCAACCGTGAAATAAAAGGAATCCTTGAAAAGACGGTTAATCCGGATAGAAAGGATTGGAGCAAGAGGCTAGTTGATGTGTTGTGGGCATATAGGACCGCTTTTAAAACCCCCATTGGCATGTCCCCATTCCGTCTCATCTATGGCAAGGCTTGCCACCTCCCCATGGAGGTTGAGCACAAAGCCTATTGGGCTATCAAATCTTTCAACCAAAACCAAGATGAGAGCGGTATGCACCGAAAGCTTCAATTACAAGAACTTGAGGAAATTCGCCAAGATGCGTATGAGAACTCCTCCATCTACAAGGAGAAAACAAGGAGATGGCATGATGGGATGATAAACCGTCGAGTTTTCAAGGAGGGTGATAAAGTTCTTGTGTTCCAAAACCGTTTTAAGCTCTTTCCGGGCAAGTTGAGGTCAAGATGGTTTGGACCTTACACCGTCATGAAAGTGTTTACCCATGGAGCTATTGAAGTGGAGGGGCCCGGGGATGGAAAGCTGCTCAAGGTGAATGGCCACCGTCTCAAACACTACTTCCAAGGATGTGGCCGGGAGGGGGAAGAAGAGGTCTTGCTTGAAGACCCCGTTTATGAAAGTTGAAAAGCTTGAAATAGCTAAGTTGAGCCATCGACTCTAAATAAACGGCAAATCATGTACATACTCTATCCTTGTTAATATTTCTTTGAAGTTTCATTGTTAATTCTTAGTATTTGAGTTGTTTTCAATTAGTTAGACATTGCATCAAGCAAATTTTTTTGAAGTTACTAACGGTTTTGTGAAGTTTTGCGAGTTTTCGGCCGCCTCGGGATGCGTGCCATGGATAAAAAGTTCGGGAATCGATGGAATTTGGATATTGGAGGTTATCATGGACCATTGGAGTGAAAATGCAAGTATGGAGGTGTTTGGAACACTTAGCCAAAATATGGCTAAGTGCAAAAAAGCTAGAAGAACCGGCAGTGCAGGACGCAGCCTGCGTCGTCACGACGCAGCCTGCGTCGTAGGATGCAGCCTGCGTCGAATGATGTCTTCAGCTTTTGTTCTATCTTTTGCCCGAGTTCTTCATACAATCAAACCTTATCTTCATACACTTGTTTTTCACGAAAAATACCCCAAACCCAACCCCAATCCCTCAAAACTTCATCTTTCTCCCTCAAATCTTCAAAAACTTTCATCAACTCAATCAAATTCTTCTTCCTAATCATTATTCTACCTTCAATCACCCCAAAATCAATCTCAATCACTCACAATCTCAGAAAATCCGTTTTTGAAAACCTAGAATTTTTTTCCTCAAATTCGAATTTTAGGAACTTTGTTGGGTTTTTAAGGTTGTTTGTCGGATTCCCTACCTATTCTAATCATCAAGGAGCTTGAATCTTGTGGAATAGCAAAGGTATAACTTCATACTCAACTTTTCCATTGTTCTTCAAGTTTTTGCTCGAATTAGGCTAGAATTAGTCTTAGGTTGAGTTTCCCCTTGCCCTTGATTGATTGTGTAGTTAGGATTGGACAAAATTTTCTGAGTGAGGTAAAGAAATTCAACAAACACTAAGTTTTTGAGGTGTTGAAATTGTTGCACACCAAGTGTTTGTTGAATTGCTTGAGTGAAAAATCTTTTGAGTGATTGTTTGTTGTTTGTTGTATTGTGTTGCTTGTTGAATTTTGCAGAAATGGCACCCAAGATTTCCAAATTGTTTGGCAAAGGGAAGAATAAGAGGGCCACGGTGAGTGAGCCCGACACCGAGGTAGAAGCGGTGTTCATGGGCTATGAAAGGTTGAATGTTCAATATAAGAGAGTTTGGGATAAGCTAACCTCACCCCGACAACAACCTCTCGTACCCACAAAATTCTTTTGCCCAAACACCCTCCATGCCTTAGGCATGTTCGATTTCACAAGGGACATGCTAGCTAAAGTAGGGCTAGAGGCTTATCTCGAGCCGGACTCCTGGGATCACACCTATAGGAGTTTCGCGTACGAGTTTCTAGCAACCTTGTCGGAGTTGGACGTGCCCGAAGGTGAGGAAAAAGCCTACCGATTCCGTTTAAACCAAACTTGGCATAATGCCCCCACTTCCGAAATCCGTCAAATCCTGAAAATCACCAAACAACCCGAAGACATTAGGTGCCCCAAGGGAAACATGCACACAATGTGGGTTGACATTACAAATTACCACGGCCCATCTAAAGATGCCAAACTTTCAGCCATCACCCACCCCGTACTCCGCCTAATCACAAGATTCCTTACCACCATCTTCAACTCCGCGGGAGAACCCACCAAAGTGTCGGAGAGCATCCGGCTATGTTTATGGACTATGCTTCCGGAGGGGGTAGGGGTCCCGAATTGGGCCGATTTGTTTTTGAGGGCTTGCATTAAACATAGGCAAAAATCTACCAAAGCAAGCATCCATCTTGGGGGGGAGGGGTGATTTCATTCTTGGTAAGGCACTATGAGGGGGGCATTGGTGATGAACAAGAGGTGAACATTTGTAGGGGATTGACGAGATACAACCGACTTGGGCTCGAGGAGGTTCATATGTTCAAGACTAGCAAAGAGCAACCCTTGAAAGGGTTTTGGTTGGGGAGTGACGGGCTTAGTTACATGAAGATGCCTCGACCTCCAAACAACCCCTTGCCTAGGGGACCCACAGCGTTGAATTTTTTATGTCCTAGGGAGGAGAGTTTGGGGGAGAGTAGTGAGGAAGCGGAGGTAGAGGAAGTGCCTTTGAGGCAAAGAAGGAGGGTAAGGAGAGAAGGAGGTGAGGGAAGTGAGCGGATGAGCGAGGAGATCGAGATCCTCGCAATTGAGCAAGGACCTTCCCAAACCACAAATTATCAACAACAACAACACCACCAACAACAACAACAACAACAACAACAACAACAACAACAACAACAACAACAACAACAACAACAACAACCACCACCATTCCATTTCCAATCATCCTTCCAAAGCCACCAAGATACCGACACCCCAATGTTCGATGCGGAGGGTCGTTCTAGCATCCCCGTGGAGCAATGGCAACAACAAATGGCTACCTATTTTGCTAGCACCAACGACGTCTTGAAGCACATTAGTGGGAGGGTGGACGATGCAAACACTTGGCAACAACAACAAGGAGGTAGGCTTGAGTCATTGGATGATTGGCACAATGTCGTGGAAGAGAGAGAGAGATTGAGAGGGGAGGCCGAGAGGGCTCAAAGCGAGGAATGGAGAAGGATGGTAGAAGGGCAAGAAGAAGCCCGCCTTTGGAGAGAACAACAAGATAAAAGGTGGCGGGAACAAAATGAAATGTGGACCACCCAAAATGCTTGGAGAGAGCAAGCTACGAGCCATTTTCAAGCTCAAAATGAGCGCCACCACACCTATCTTCAAGACTCCTATGAATATGCGGTGGCACAAGAGGACGTCTATGGCTTGGCTAGCTCACTCTTTGGGATGTCCATCCAACAAAACCCGGGCTCCCTTTTTCCTTACACCCAAGAGGCCCTTGATGAAGGCCTAGAACGAAGAAGACGGGTTAGAGAAGAAAGGGAGAGGAGGAGAAACCGAGGAGGTGCCTCGGGTTCTTCTCGTTTCGACAATTGATGAGGCAACCTTTTTCTTTTCTCCTACAATGAGGACATTGTATGTTCTAAGTGTGGGGGAGAAGATTGTATATAGTTATTTTGTTTTTGATGCATTGTATTTTATTTGTCTTTATTTTGAAGAAAAAGAAAAAAAAAAGAGAAAAAGAAAAAGAAAAGAAGAAAAAAAATTGAAAATCCCGGCTAGGTGAAAACCCACAAGGGTGGGCACCTAGGCAAAATTGGGAAGGTGGCCGAGGACGGAATGAAAACCCAAAAGGGCATTCCGGGCAAAATGAAAAATCGAGTTGCGAGCCACCAATGAGAGGAAAGGAAAAGCTAAGGTGAAAACTCGAAAGGGCACCTTAGGCAAAATGAGGGATTTTCAAGAAAAAAAAAATGGAAAAATGAAAAATGAAAAAAATTTGAGCATAATACTTTCTATGATGAGGATTTTGGAGGCATAAGAAGGGAGTGATAAGGAGGGAATTGGAAGGAGGCTAGCTTAGGACTTCCTTTATTTTTATTTTGAGTCACAAAAATTGATTCCAAATTGGTGGATTTCTCTTGGTGGTTGCTTGGTTGTGCAAATTGTGTAGTTTGGGGCCAACCAAGTAACCATACTTTACACTAGTGGAGTAATAAGGGGGTGGTATAAGTAGTGGAGTTGCATGGAGTTTGGTGATGAAGACCATCTCGCTATGCCTTGGGATAAGGCAAAGATGGTCATACTACATTCTTGGGAGCTATAAGAAGGGAGGATTTGAGTTGAAATGAGTCGAAGTTGGTGGTGTGTCGAGTCTTGTCTAGAGGGAGTTATAAGTAGGAAGAGGTAAGGGAAGAGTGTTAAAACAACCTTGAGTCATTTTTTTTGTTTTAATAGGTGGTTGTGTTTTGAGGGAGATATAAGAAGGTAGTGGTGAGGGAAGAGAGGTCATTACCTTCGCATGCTATGTTTGGACTTGTGTTTGCCTTGCTAATCTCGAGTTTTACTCGGGACGAGTAAAAGTCCAAGTGTGGGGGTATTTGACAACACCAAATTGTGTTGTGTCTAGTAGCATGTATTAGAGTCTTTCGTTTTACTTTTTACGGGTCATTAGCTTTGTTTTATGTTAATTTTAGTTTTTGTAATAATGTTGGTTTTTAGTAATTTGAGTCAATTTTGAGAGTCAAACCCGAAAGTCAATGAAAGTCAAACCCGAAACCCGGGATCCAAAAACCCGGAAATTGGAGTGGGCTAGCAATGAATTATCAAGGCATGAAGACCAAACCCAATGGGTCAATGGAAGTCAAGGCGGGGCCAAAAGTCCATGGGTCAACGAAAGTCAAGAAGGAAAAGCAAAGGGAAATCGGGCAGTACACGACGCAGTCTGCGTCATCACGACGCAGCCTGCGTCATCACGACGCAGCCTGCGTCGTAGGACGCAGCCTGCGTCCTTTCTCAGCACGGCATTTCTTCAATTCTCTGTCTTATCTTTTGAAAGCCCACCTTTCAAGGCCCCTAGGTTTGCGGACCAAGGGTATATAAGAAGAAAACTGAAGAGAGAGAAAGGGGCCAAGCATACAACATTCAACATCATATTTTTCCTTAGAAATTCTCTACTTTTGTTCTTCAACTTTGGCTCTTGTAATTGATTTTATTTAGAAATGGGTTGTAATATGAAGACTATGGGTAGCTAATCCTTTCTTTGCTTAGTGTAATTTGAACAAGTTCTTCCTTTTAGCATTGTAAGACCTTTTTAATCCTTCCTTCTCTATTTAATTCCATTTTCTTATGTTTGAATTCCATTGTTGAATGAATTGTTGTTAAGACTAACCATCCTAGCAATTGTTTGTTTGATTAATTGCTTTGTCTTGATGAAATTGGTTAATTTGTCTTGGTATTTATTGAAGCAACCTTGAAAGATTGTAACTTTGGTTTAAAAGTTGGAATCTTTTGAGTGGAATTTGGGTTATTGTGTATCTAGAACATGGTTTAATGTTTTATTACATGATTCTAGCATGTTTCTATGGTTTTGTGCTTAAAGCTTGCATCTTTATTTATGCTTATGTTTTAATAAGTATTGGTTGAGTTGTATTGGGTCATTTATGGATGGTTTAATTCATGGTGGCTAATTCTTAGAAACTTGTAATAGATAATTAGAGAAAGAAAGCAAAGGAGGGGTCTTTACTTTGTTAATTGTGGGGAACTTGGGATAATTGCACTAAGTTGTTTCTCCATATTTGAATCTTTGAGTATTTAGTTGTTGTTGGTAATTTTAGACTTGATAATCAATTCTCATGAAAAACTTTCTCCCTATATGTTATCTACATGTTCTCCATTGTGAATATCATAGTTTGTAATTAAATTAAGCATTTGTTTTAATTAGTGTCTTAATTAGTAATTAGTGTTTTCATTTGTGATTAGAGTCATTAGTTTTGTTAATTGATATTTTGCAAGAGTCTAGATTAGATTATTTTAGCATTACCGCTTTCCCTTGGGTTCGACCCTTTTCTTACCCTTACTACCTTTTTATTTAGGTTGGTTTGAGTCTAGGTAAGGTTTTATAAATTTCTATTTGGCCTAGTTAATTTGCGGATTTAACGACACCGTATTTTAGCACGTCACATTACCCCTGGGATTGCCATACTCAGCAATATGAATAGCCATCTCATCAATCAACTTCCAAGCATTAGCATCAATAGTGTTATTTTGGAATCTTCCATTGGCAGCAGAATCTAGCAATGCTCTCTGATCATCATATAACCCATTGTAAAACTGGTTGCATAGGAACCAAGTATCAAAACCATGATGTGGAACAGACTTGACAAGCTTTTTGAAGCGAACCCAAGCCTCATTGAAGTTCTCAGTGAGACTTTGTTTGAAAGTTGTGATTTGACTTCGAATGGGATTGGTTTTCTGTGGCGGAAAGTATCTTTTATAGAATGCAAGAACCAGAGAATTCCAATCGGTGATGCCAAGTGCATCCATATCTAACTCACTCAACCAATCTTCTACCCCGTCTCGTAGTGAAAAGGGGAATAACACCAACTTGATCTGATCTTGCGTTACCCCACCCGTTAAAGGAATAGAGCAACAATAATTGGTGAATTTCTCCATATGCTTAGCAGGATCCTCAGTGAGGCTTCCTCCAAACATTTTTCGCTCCACCAAAGAGATATAAGATGGACGAATCTCAAAAGTTCCATTACCCGTAGTAGGGAGTTTTAATCCCTTGGGAATAGATGCAACGGTAGGCTCCGAATGGCTGGCTAAAGTAGGCATGGTTGTAGTGGGTGCAGAAATATGTGTATCCTCTTCTAAGGATGATTTTTCCGCGACAAATTCGGCGTAAACTGTGTCAAGCGTACTCAAGTCTTCCGCTTCTTGAATTTCCTTTCAAAAGTTTCGTCTAACTCGAGAGTCCTTTCTGGTTCGGAATCGTAGGGTACGAGATTGGACCTGGAACACCTGGGCATAAACGAACACTAAAGAAAAGGATAAGAACGGTCTCAAGGAACTTAGGTTCCCTGAGACGAAGAAAAAAAAAAAAGTAAGTAGAAACAAACAAAAAATTGTTGCCTCCCCGGCAACGGCGCCAAATTTGAAAAGGGTAAAGTCGCGTCACCTTAATCAAAGTAAACCTAAATCACTACTAACTAATAGTCAGCGGTAAGTAAGGTATCAAATCCACAGGGAGGCGGTAGTATTCTAATCTGTCAAACTAGGTTTGTCTCTTAAGTAAGGATTTCGGGGTTTTAAGATTTGAGTTCTAAACTAATAGCAAACAATAACAATAAATAGCAAACAATAACAATAAAAGATTGAAAATAATAAGATTAAAAGTCTAGGGTTTCAGGTTCACTAGGATTATTATTCAGGGGTAAGGGGGTAATCAACTATCATGCAATAAAGTTATCTAAGGTCACAAGATTGGTCGATTCAATTATTCCCTTTAGATCTACAATTCAACATGTGATCGCTATCATTAAACGAGTTCAATTCAATTATCGTAGCCTATCTTAATCTTAACCCGGTCGGTGTTAATCCTAATTTGCGAAACTAGTTAATTAATCCTGGCCAGTAATCAAACAACTAGAATTAAAACGATAATCAAACGATAACCATGCAATTGCAATTCAATTATTTAGTCTACCCCTTCTAACAATCCTAGATCCCCTTTCAACCCTAGATAGGAATTTAGCTACTCATGACGATATTAACAACAACGATAATAAATAAAGCAAACATGATTAACAATAACGAAAGGAGTAACAAAGAATAATTAAAGAACCAGAAGGTAACTAATTGAATAACAAAGACAGATTAAAGAATAATGATTACAAGCTTGAACTAAAAACAATCGTCTTGATGATAAAATCCATAGGCAAAGCAAACTAAATTAGGTTTTCTTATATTAAAGCATGCCTAATTATGAAAGACGGGCTTTCCTTTTATAATAAAATATAATCAACTAGGTTAAACTAGTTTAGGAAAATACGAAAACCGTCAAAATAGTAGGTTGCTCGATCGAGCAAGAGGCTTCTGCTCGATCGAGCATGACAACAGTACAACTCGATCGAGCAAAGTGCATCTGCTCGATTGAGCATCCTTCATATTGGCTCGTTTCTTGATTTTTCTTCATTCTTCTCTGTTTCTCTCGATTCTCGTGCCTGACCTTCTACTATACGACTCCGCCAAGCTTCATATCTACTCAAAAAGCTCCAAATAACAGAAGCAGCAGAATCGATATTCTAGCTAAAATAGCATAGAAATAAGCAAGGAAAAACGGTAAATCGAGTTATATGTAACTAAGGGAATCATAAAATATGTGTATAAATAGTTATCATTACCTCACTTGTTGGTGGCCTCAAATATAACAAAAAAAAAGGCCGGATTGGGTGCCTGAATCTTGGTGAGAAACCATTAGAAAAAGGGCCAAAATCGATCCTAAATTTGCCAAGTAGTCCAACATAAACAAGGTAAATAGACGGTCGGGTGGCAAGAAAGCTTTGGGTACACATACTCTAGGCCGGAAGAGTTGTTCCGATGCATTTAAAGAATTGGTAAGTTCTTTATTTTTTCCTTCACAAATTGCATATTTTGAAGGATTAATATTGCTGATATATCACTTAATGTTTTTATACTACTTTCATGTTGATCATACGCCGTACAAGTTGTTTGAGAAGACAAAGAAAAACAAGAAGGGCGAGTGAGTTAATCTTAGAGCTGCTAAAACAAACGTAAGTTTGTCTAATTATTGCTAAGGAGTTTTTTTATATCCAACTTTAATACTATTTATTAGCTTTGTTTTGTTTTTATCACTTAATGTTTTTAATTATACTACTTTTTTTTCAGGAAGCTTACACCAAAGAGATGAGTCAGCCAACGCCAACTGGTGAGACCCCAGACGAGTTCCATGCATACTATAAAGCTGCAAAGGGATTCGATAAGAAATCGAGACTATTCGGGATCGAAAACAAGGGGAAAGAAGTTTGGTATGATCCACCTTGAAACAATAGTGCACGCGCATCTTTCTCCTACAATCCTACTGATTACACTCGATTCGCAAGTAAAAATGCTCAAATGAAGGAGCAATTGAGTGCACTTACAAATGAACGAGAAAATGAGGGAGCTGCCCGACTTGCCATTGAAGCAAAAGTACGGGCCAATCAACAACAAATGGAGAGCCAAGCCGAGCAAATGGCTGTCATGCAAGCGGCGTTGATGGCTTTTCTTCCCCCGGGCTCTTGCTATTTCCCTCCTCCACATCCAAGAGACGACAACGCAGACGACGAGCACGACTTTGGACAAGGTTCCGTTACACCCTTAGGTTAGTAATTTATCATCTACTTAAGTTAGTGGTTATGTCAAAGACATTAGTTTTGTCTAAGTTAGTGAATCGGTTGAATTTGAAAGTTTGTAAGAAAGTTGTATGAATTTGTTTTAACTTTTTATGTAATGAATTTTTTTTTCCAATTCTCATCGATCTTCCGCGTTATTTTTGTTGCCTTTTGTTGATTCTCGCTCATGCGGTCGACGTGAGTATGAATTACCGCTTTGCGGTCGACGAATGTATTTTATGTATTGCAGGTTTTGTTAAAATTTTAACCGTTTAAAACAATGCAATATACGCATTGTGGCTACATTGACTACTGACGAAAATTCCGTCAGTAAAGTCAACATCATCTTGACTTTACTGACGGAAATTCCGTCAGTAAGGTCAATATTATCTTGACTAAAGTAAAGGTAATATAGACTGTACAGACGGAAGTAAGGTCAAGATAATATTGACCTTACTGACGGAATTTCTGTCCGTCAGTAAAGTCAAGATGATGTTGACTTTACTGACGGAATTTCTGTCAGTACAGTCTATATTATCTTAACTTTGACATTAAATTGTTCGACGAATCATTCGTCAGTAATACGTCAGTAAATTGGTTTACTTACGGAAAATCCGTTAGAAGTCAAATTTTTGTTGCCATTTGAAGTGGCGCACGTTACTGACGGAATTTCTGTCAGTAATTGACTTTACTAACGGAATTTTGGTGTTTCTGACGGATTTTTTCCGTCAGTTTCCCGAGTTCGTTTTGTAGTGCAAGGATACTAGAGACTAGCATATTCATCCCTTACAATTAATTGGTAAGTTTAAAATTCTCATCTTCTAATCACTTGGTTATTTATATTTATAATTTATTCGCGGGCTTGATTAAATTGTTTAGGGTTTAATTAGGGTGTTAACTAATGATTGGATTAAGTTAGTAGTTTATGTTATTGTATAATTTAGGAGAAGGATTTCAAGAGGAGTGACTTTAATTTATTATTGCTTGAGAAGATTGCTAAAATGGTAGGAAACTACTCAAACTTGTATGATTAATTGGCTTTATTCCTGAAAAGATGAATTTTGTTGTCTTAAAATGGAGGAATTGTTGCCTTGACTTGTTTACCATGATATATGATACCTTGTGATATTAAAAGTTGTCTTGCGATTTTATTGTTGTTAATTGAGAATATTGATATTATTATTGTAGGAGATGGAAATTGCTATTAGGCAAATATTGGTAGGTCATGCACAGCTGCAGCTGTGGTCCTGAGATGTAGGCCATGCACGGGGTGTTGAAGGTCCGTGGTCCTGAGATTTATGAGTAGGCCAGGCACGGTGGTGTTCGGGTTGTTACCGTGGGCCTGCAGACCCGCGCCGTTGTGCGGCGTGTGGTAGTTGTGATTGGGAGATTGTGATGTGGTGCAGGATTATGTATTATTGTATCATGATATTGTGATTGCAGGAATGGTTATAACAATATTATTTGTTACTATTGTTTAGTTTGCTACTCAACCTTTGGTTGACTTGTTTATTTCTTTTGATCAAAAAAATTTGGTGTCTGCTTTAATTGATGGCATCCTGCAACGAACCATTTAATATTTCTTGTTAAATGGGGAGCAGATAATAATAGCAGGTAATTTTGTAGCAGTCTTGGATGCTGGGAAGGGATGGCACGTGAGGATCAAGCATTGAGTCTAGATCACCATTAATTTAGATAGACATTATATTTATTTAGTATTCTTCCGCTGGCATTTGTAATCTAATTAACTAGTATTGGTGCTCGGCTCCGCCCGAGCTATCTATATATATCATTAAAATTTATTTTAATTAACTACACTTTAGAGTTATATAACTCATAAATTTATCATCAATATATTTTCTTATGACATATCTAAAAATTACGATAAAATAAATTATTAGACAATTCATTACTCCCACTATTGAAAATTTATTATAATCAATTAGTCAGCTAATTGTTCATATATACATTTTTTATTGTTAGTAGTGTTTCTTTTATTACATTCGTTATTACTACTGTTACTTTCATTACTCCCGTCGTAATTATTGTTACTTTCCCTACTCCCACCGTAATTATTGGTCTTTTCAGTAATGCCTCATTAATATTGAAAATTTCACTACTCCCGTTGTTGTTCTTTACTTTCATTACTCCCGGTTCTAATGTTGTTACTTTGACTATTGAACTAAGTGATTACTATAATTTGATTAGCTGATGATTAAACATGCAATTTGAGTACACATGCAATTTTAAGAGGCTCATATATTTATATAAATATATTACATATATGTTAAATCAATTTAAAAGAATTATACAATATTATATCTTTTGGAAACCTAGCTTAATTTATTTATCTTTTAATAGTTTCCAAAATATTACGTGTAACTTAAATAATTATAAATTTTTAATTTAATGTATATTTTATGCTACTAATTAATACCATAAGTGAGGCATGTTTACTTTAAGTAAAATCACCCTATTTTGGTATTTTCTAAATTTATACTTCAACCAAAATTATATAATATTTACACTGAAATCTTTTGATCAGGTCTATCACACATCGCTATCGATTAAAAACTATATAGTATAATTAATCTGTATAACTTTATTTAATTACATAGAAGTCCCTTGGTTTCATGCTTTAATATATAGTATAGATTATCAATTATTCGGGTTTTTGTAAAGAAATCTTTAAGGCATTTTAATTAAAATACTTTGGTTTGTTACTTTGTATTCACTACCTCAGACAACTGAGATGGTAATAGTCTTATTTAATCGGGAATGTCATGCTAAAGGCTCTTGATTAAATGGGGGTGTTACAGGCATTTTGAGATCTAATTTTTTAGGATTTTCAAAGCTAATAGTTGAGGGTAATAATTTATGTTTTATCAACTCCAATTCGCAGTACATGGCAAATTCCATGGGAAATTTTGAGTATTACCAAAGATGTGAGGTTAGACTTCTTTTGTTCGAGGAAGTTATAATTCAACATTGCTTTCATACACAGTAATTTTAGTATCAAGATCCATCCTTAATTAATCCAATTCCCAAAGATTACCGAGCAACAATACTAAACTGATTAAGAATGATAAACACTTACTAATGCGATCTGTGCGGAAAGAATGAAACCGAAAGCTTAACAACGATAAATCCTTGCTTGGAGATGATTAAGGTGATTAGAGGGGTTTAGAGAAGTGATTAGGTTAATACGAAATGTTTTAGTAATTGACGGATATAATTTTATAACCTTTAATCGTCTTAATCAAAACCGCGCAAAAACATGACCCCAACCGGACACTCGGCTAAGTACCCAACACACTCGGCCGAGTACGTGATACTCGACCGAGTGCTTTGCTAACTCGGTCGAGTGACACCTAGGCAGAAGCCTGCCTCATACAAACACCCAACATGCTCGGTCCAGTACACCCCACTCGACCGAGTACCAGACTATCAGAATACGTAGTATTACATTCTGTGGGAAATAACTGTTTACATCCCCTTAAAATTTAGGATTATAACAAAATTATAGAATATGAATTGCGAGTCATTAATATGAAAACAATATAAAATTTAGAGAAAGCGAATTTAACCTTTGGTCCTAGCAAAATTCGGCCTAAGAACAGATATCAAAGTAGATATCCTCCTAATCGTCTCACCCAAGATTGATCGAGAAATGCCCTTCTCCTTTGCTAGAAAGATAATTAGAAGTTACTGTTAACTTTAGGTTTTTTGTGTTTTGTGTGTGATGGAGGCACAAGTGAGAAAATAGAATTAGGTTATTAATTTTCTCTCTTCTCCCTTGATCTCACGGCACCTATAGGGTTTTAATGAGAAGATATGTCTCCTAAAAAACACTACCCATGGACCGAAAAACCCGAGTGTATATGGACTCTTTTTCGGTTATATTAGCTTCCATTTCATATAATGTTATACATATTATAATTGTCTAATATGTTGTCATACATTAATAAGGTTCATTACAACATTTTGCAGTGGATATATTAAGATAACAATTATTATGACAATCGTATAATATATACTTTAGTTATAAATATCGGTATATCTATAATCCTGCTAATTAAATATAACGGTTTATGTTTAATTACGAATTAACATTTTAATTCGTTTAAGCACACATTATATACTACAACTAAATATAACATTTTATATTTAATTACGAATTACAGTTAATTCGTCTTAGCTAACATTATTTAATCGTTATTAAATAATTATATCATCATCACATTGACTAACCTTTTAGTCAAAAACACCGACTAACCTTTTAGTCATTTAATAAGGCATCAATATGATTATTTTCTCAAATAATCACATCTCTCAATCACATCCTTTAGGTGTGACTTTTAGGGACCAGTTGATCACCGCCATCTGTATGACAATAACGTCAAACTTATCTAGCAAGCCAACCGTTATCGATAAACGTTAATCAACTGATTACAATACAAAGTATACCCTGTGAACCTATAGAGATTTATTTATGTTATTACACTAACTGTGGAGGACACTGGCTCCAACAATCTCCCACTTGTCCGTACAAGTGTATGTGCGATAACCGATTCTCATATCCATATTAAATTTCTCCCACTCAATGTAAAACAATTTGCAAAGTCCGTATTCACAAAGGTCGTATTTTTACAAGTGATCTGTATCAAGAGTGGTTTCCCCGACTAGAGAGTAACTTAACTGATAAACGAATCTTCATTCGAGCATGGCCATGCATTTCAGTTACAGCTCCTCGAGTGGCCCTGAGAAATATCATATCCTGATAAAGGTTGGATATTTTTTTCAACTCGAATCTTGCAGATACAAGCGCAGTATGAAATGACCCAGTGAAAATCTACTTAGCCTCCTGTTACGGTCGAACATGAGAAAGAAACCAAAGTCACCCAAAAACTGCCTTAATCTCAAGAGACAGTCGATAGTCAAAAGAATCGATTAGGAACACAGGGATGTACTATCCACGACCGGCACCTAATGTGCTGAAAACATTTAGGGACTCCATAAACGTCGTCACAAAGTCCGCGCAGTATCATTATAACTCGCATATATGATCGATCAGTCAACTGTTTGACTTATGGCTCGTTGAACCCACCATCAATCGACTTCACAGAATAATTGCCAGAGTTATCAGCTCATGTAGGCGATTACGGACCAAAACAAATATAATGTAATTCAAATCACTTTGTGGTGTTCAATGTTGTCAGTACAACCCACATGAAAAACAAAATATAAAACAATACGATGATTTCATAGATAGTTTTATGAAAACGATACAGGTGTCTAATCCATATAAAACAACTAATACAACTCAGGAACACGTTTGATTCCCATGGAAATAACGTGCCCTTCATGCTTATCATATCTCAATGGCTTAGTGAGAGGATCTCAACGTTATCATCCGTAGCA
>JAIUZE010019757.1:0-21031 GCA_022085475.1 Heliosperma pusillum
TTGGAGAATTAAGTACAATCAAAGTGAATAATATCACCAAGAAGAGTTGCGTATAATAGTTAAAAACTCCAATATATGGTTTTGAAGTTAGAAATTCGATTGGTAGGCGATCCGTAAATACCACATTAAATTCTTAAAAGAGTTGGTGGTCTGACCGACTTTGGACTGATTAGGTCTACTCTTTTACTTAAACTTTCTAAGTAAAAAGGAAAGAAGTGAATAGTCATTTTATATACCTCTGGAAAAACTGACCTGGCCCGACACCCAAATTCAAGACCCGGGCTTGACATGAAACCCGAATCGACCCAACCTACTATAACCCGGCTGAATGTTTCTTGTTTCAAACTGATTATTATCCATGAATAGATTGATAACAATTGACCCGAAAATGACAAACCCAAAATAACCCGGTCCGATCTGAACCAAGCAAATTCGAAATCGACCGGACCCAAACTAGGTCGAACCAATTGACACGTTTTGATAGGTCTAATTTTATACAACTTGAGTGAATTTCGGGTTACAGAAGTGGAGAACCTGCAAGAGTGGAGAGAAAGCAGTTACAACTTCAGTGAAATTTCGGGTTCTTGTGTTTAAGTCTCACCAGGTGCAATCTTGTAGGTTTCTTTATATGTTGAAGGTCAGACTTCCTAAAATTTATGTTTGCCACCCCTTGAAAAAGGGATAGTTGACATATTATACGAGGGTCTATATACTACTCTCTCTCTATCTCAGTTAATAATTATCATTTTCTATTTTTGGTTCATCAGTAAATAATTATCATTTCTAAATATAATATTTTTTTCCATGTAAAAGTAATAAATTTATGAAAAATCATAATTATTAAAGTATTTTATCTCACACCTCCTTGATTTAACTATGTGTAATGAATGGGACACATGGACTACCACTTTATAGCCAGCCAGAAATTTACCAAATACACAACAGAAATAATGATAATCGATAAAGACATTCTTTCTAGATAAAATAGGAGTAAGGACTCGAGAAAATGTCTAGCACACGCCAAAGCCAACTAATCCTTGCTGACCAATTTACTAGAGTGCACTACAACAAAAGAGCCACTTATGACTTGTCTAAAAACAGTAGGAAAAAGCATACAAAACATTTAGTTGGTATAAGATTTAACAACGTGAAATGTCTTAACCCAAAAGGTATGTAGTCTTAATCTTACTTGGACCATGTTTCTCCGTTTATATGTAACTAATGTTTTGCTGGAAATGTTATTTATTTTAGGATTAATTGTTGAAAACACCCTTATATATTCAACTTTTTAAAAATAAATACCTTATTAAAACTTTTTTAAAAATTAATATCTTACATAGGTACTCCGATCAAAAATTGGTACCTTAAGTGAATTCGGTATTTCATGTTATTTTTGGCCTAAATGCACTTAAGGTACCAATTTTTGATCGGAGTACCTGTGTAAGGTACTTAAGTATTAATTTTTAAAAAAGTTTTGATAAGGTATTAAGTTTTAAAAAGTGGAACATATAAGGGTGTTTTCAACAATTGATCATTTATTTTATGAAAATTTTTTGACAAGAAATCTAAAAACACAAGTGTCACATTTTAATTTAGATACTTTATAACAATTCACGGTTAAAATTTAATAGCTTTGACCTTCAAAAAGAAAATGATTTGTTTGGACGCGGGATGATAACAAGTCGATCGCGTTGAATAAGAGGTTGACTTTGCTCGGCTTGTGCTCATAAAGTAAAACTCGAGTCTGATCTGATCTCGAGCTCACCTGAACTTGAAAATAGAAATTGAGCTCATTATGATCAAACTCGCGAGCTTAAACTCAAATTCAACCTGAACTCAAGCTGATCAATTACTCGGCATGTATATTATTATTGTTAATATCTTGTTTTGTTCCCTTCGATTTTTCAATAATAAGATTAAGATGTTTATATAAACTACCAGACAAATCAATGAGAACATTTAATACAACGATAACATAATCATAATAACATATCTTTATAATTAATCGATCTATCAAGAGCAAGATATTATCTAGTCACATAAGTTAGAACTTATCACAAGCCTATCGAATCAGCCTAGGTTAGCTCGGCTTGAGTTGTTAAGTTCTTCGGCCAAACTCGCACGAGCCGAACTTTAACTGAATCGAGATCGTAATGCTAGTGAACTGGTTTGTCACATCATGTGTAGACACCAATGGAGGGAATATATTATTTAATTCAATTTAGTTATAAATTATTACTTTTTCTTTATATATATTTTGTCTAATTTAGAGTTGTAAAATTATGAATGTAAAATGTCCTTGTAAATTTTAAAGGGTGTTGCTCATTCATGGTCAAGAATTACTCATTCATGGCCAAGAATGACGATTATACCCTTCACATTTCACATACCCATTTTCCCAATTGTAAAATTCTCTTAATCTCCCCCAATCTCCCTCAACCACCCTGCAACACACCACCATCCGACCACCATCAGACCACCTACACCGACCACCATCCGACCACATACCCTTGCCAACACACCACCTACACCGACCGCACTGCACGACCCACCACGCCAACTCTCATTCACCGACCGCACCCGACGACCCACCGTGCCGACTCCCCTACACCCGACGACCCTCACTGCCCCTCCAACGAGCCGCCGCTGGCACCAGCGATACCCACGACTACTCGTCGATCCACCCACCGAAGATCCAGCCGCCCATTCTCATGCTAGCCTCCGGCCAAACCCACAACCACCATCAAACCCGCCTCCCTCAACCCTCGCCTCTCGCCTCTTGCACGACACGACCACCAGGACTTCTCCCTCCCCGACGCGGGTCTGAGCAACTGGAGCCACCACCAGCCTCTCCTTTGCCAACCCATTCCTCATCAATCTAAATTTTCATAAACCCTAATTTTATTTTTCCCAATTTAATTTAATTCTAACTACTTTGATATGCAATGTTTTTGTATAATTGAATAATGAATTTAAATTTAGGAATTGTTAATTGCTTAATATGAGTATTAAGATTAATAAAAGAGTAGTTGGTGAGGATTTGATTAATTTTAGAAGAAGGGGAGAAGAAAGAGTTTTTTCATTTGATAAGGGTAGACATGGAAAAATTATGGAAAAATGTCCATGAAAGAGTAAAACCCGTCCATGAAAGAGCAATTACGATTTTAAATTGACTTTTCGACCATTTTAAAAAGATGCTTCAAAACTTGAGAGTATTTGAGAACACTTCAAATTTAAGATTGTAATTGAAAGAATTAATAAACTTGAGATTATTTATGTGAATATTCAACGGTATTAAATAAGTCATCATCCTAATTCCTAAATACTACAATGAAGACTCTTACAAAATTGTATTCCTTCTATTTATACCAGTTGAATTTTTGAATTCAACACGAATGTTATATCTTCTAGTATTATTTATATAAAAGCATAAAGATTAGGTGTAAGTTATTCATAAGCCCTAATTGGGAAAGACGGGTTCCTACTTCCTAGCAACTTATTGAGAGACCACTCTTTCGTACCCCTTTATATGTTTTTTTTTTACCCTTTTACCGTTGATCGTCACTCAAAATCACTATTTAATTTTCTATTTATATATGTAATAATCATACCTATTTTTATCATTAGTCATGATTTGTATATATTTCATTACTCCAGTTATTATATAGATTTTTATATGGTCTCTCAATAAACTTATTGAGATACCGTCTTTCAAGAGACTTACTAATAAATAAGTACTGCTTCCATTTCAATCATTTATTTACGTTCAATTAGAACATCTTTCACAAAAACTATAATAAAAGATAAATAAATAATCGAGACATAATAAATATTCTCATAATTTATTTTAAGCATAAAATTTGAACAATTTACGTTTCACACGAAGCTCGGGAATATGACATGTTTGACCAGATTTGTCATTTGTGATTGTCCCTTGACTCCTTGTTACCAATACAACAGTCAACATATATAGGAGTGGGTATACGACTATTTTATTTAGGTCTCTAAATCGGTGATAACAAATTAACAATGAGACTTTATTATGCATTTGAGTCTACTTTTTGTAACGTTCCTTGAACTAGTGATTAAGACTTTAAGAGTTAATAAAAATACACGGTATACAACGATTGCATAAGAGACCTACTGTTTCTCAAATATAAAACACCAAAGATTTAAACATCGGTACTTTAATTTATCAATCCTTAACTTTTTATAACGTTCAGTTGCTCACTTTGCCAATGAATCATGAATCATTATAGATATGAATATGAATTGTAGTAGAAACTAAGCCGCATATTATACAAAAAAGAAAAATAATATGTAGCAAATTTGATGCACGTAAAACATTTTCTATACATTCATAATTTAATTTTAATAACAAATAAATAGAAATTCAAAAAATTAATAGCAGATGTATTAAGCATGTAAAACATTTTCTATACACAATGATTTAAATAACAAATATATATTCTGAAAGTGGAATATAAATAACATATTTAAATAGCAAGTTTAGACAACAATATCAAATTGACTACTTCTGTTGTCCCATTTATTTATCTGTCTTTTATATTATTTATCAGATTTATTTTAATTAGAGAGAACATATAATTGAGACAAATAATACTGCATGAGTACATGCATATACATGATACTATGTTAGAGTTTTCTAAAGATGGTATTTAAGTCAATTTTAATATTTTGTGTTTAATTAAAAATATCACCATTTAATATCATTGTACCATTTACTACATGTTACTTTACATAATTATCATACTAACATTACTTTCATCAATTACCATGTTTAGGTTAGTAGGACATCAAAGTGTTTTACAAATCGGCGATACCGGGTATCGTTATCTCATTTACTCACATAAATAATGTTGTAAATGGTAATATAAATAGGTTGAATCAAGTCAACTATTTCAACATGTTATTCACCAAACATCATACATAGTAAATTTATCAAATAATGCTAAAATTTCGAGTTTCGAAGGATTTATTTCCGACTCCATATTTTTCAAAGAATAGTGATAAGGACCACGATGATTTGATGAATCATAATCCATATCTCCAAACAACTATAAAATGGGACATAACCATTGGGGTGGATATTAATTATTTTTCATTATCTTGATTTTATTCCTTTATTATTATTATAATATATGCATCTTCATATATAGCATTGTGTTATACAAATATTTAATTTTAGGAATTTAAAGTTATAAAAGGAAGTCAAAGATATGGGTATTTTCGATGAAAATTCGTTTCTACCTACGGTCTAAGAAAAGTCAACCACATACGTTACTTGATTTGGCTGGCTAGTATTATATATAAAACGAGAAATATTATAAATTACATAAACATAACTACAATATTAAATATTGTTGAAGAAATTTGCAATGAAGTATCCACTTTATGTTACTCTTCTTCTCATATTATTTGGAGTAATAATATCTTCAATTGTTGAGGCTAAAACCGTATATTATAAATGGGACGTTAAGTATGAATTTAAATCCCCTGATTGTTTTAAAAAGTTGACCATTACTATCAATGGCATGTCACCTGGTCCGACCATCACTGCTCAACAAGGCGACACGGTTGTCGTCGAGGTTGTAAACAGCTTGATAACCGAGAACCTTACCATTCATTGGCACGGTATTCGTCAGGTTCGTAAATCTTTTTTATAGTATTGAATTTCAGTACGGACTTACTCATTTTTAACAAAATGGTAACACAATGGATAAAATGAATGTTATATTATAAAATAATGATGTATGCGGTCATGCAGATGTCAATTAAATTAATTAGTAAATTAATATAATTAAATGACGCGTAATAAACGTCTAAACTTGTAACTTTCTACAGTTTGGAACGCCATGGGCAGATGGAACTGCGATGGTGTCACAATGTCCAATTGTTCCCGGAGACAAATTTGTGTATACATTTATCGTCGACCGAGTAAGTATTTTCGTACTTTGATTAATTACTAATGAAAGCAATGACGTTATAAAAGTGGTGATGAATGCTAATGAAACGTCGCGTTTTGGTCGTGATGCAGGCGGGCACATTCTTGTACCATGCTCATTATGGTATGCAAAGAGAAGCGGGTTTGAATGGCATGATCGTTGTATCGCTTCCTAAGGGACAATCCGAACCTTTCACTTACGACTATGATCGTAGCATTCTGTTAACTGATTGGTGGCACAAGAGCACCCTTGAGGCCGCTACCGGATTGTCTTCCATCCCATTTGTCTTTGTTGGTGAACCTCAGGTATGTACTTATTTAAATGAAGGATGTCCGTGATCTCTTTGTGTTGTTTCATTGTCTTTCTATTAGTTTTTGTCCTAGAAGCTGTAATAGTATAACTCATAATGTTGTCCGTAACGCGGTGTAGGGAGATCTTTTATCTATCGAAAAAAAAAAGTATGTACTTGTTTTTATGTTTGGAAACTATTTTTCAAATAAAAACTTTTACTAGATGGTCTTACATGTGAAATATATCTGAATATTATAGTGATTATTTTCAAAATATTTGAGATTTTATATTCCATAAGTTTATCTTTAATTTCTATTTGATTTGTTTTTTGTAGTCTCTACTTATACAAGGAAGAGGTCGATTCGATTGCTCAACCCTAAATACATCGGCGGATCCCACCACATGTAACGCCAGCAGTCCCGACTGTGCCCCGTTTGCATTGACTGTCGTCCCGGGAAAAACATACCGTTTACGGATTGGTAGCCTTACTGCCTTGTCTGCTCTTAGTTTTGCTATAGAGGTAAACTTTATGCTTCATGTTTTTTTTTTCAATCAATTTTGGTAAGAGGGTTATATGGTAAAATAAATGTAAGGTTTCAGGTCGAGTTTCTAAGACTATAGACTCAATTTGAAACCTTATCTTGTCTTATTGCGAGACCGTCTTACTCAAATAGTCGAATTACTTTTTCGGTCAAATAGTCATGATGTATATTAATAAGGTTTGCACTTGTGTGATGTAATTCAAACAGGGGCACACCATGACGGTTGTTGAAGCAGACAGCCATTACGTTGAACCATTTGATGTCCAAAACTTGTTCATATACTCCGGAGAAACGTACTCGGTTTTAATCAAAGCCAACCAGAACCCATCCCGGAACTATTGGGCCACAACTAATGTGGTAAGCCGATTGCCCAAAACGACGACTGGGCTGGCCATCTTCAACTACTATCCAAACACAGCGGAACAAAACCCACCTACAACTCCAACTACTGGACCGCTATGGAACGACACAGCTGCAAGAATAGCCCAAAGCCTAGCATTTAAAGCCCGACAAGGGTTCACTGAACCGCCACCCCGAACCTCTGACCGGTTGCTCATGTTACTCAACACGCAAAACAAGGTTAACGGGTTCTTACACTGGGCCATTAACAATGTCACATTTTCCTTACCATCAACACCGTATTTAGTGGCCCTCGGTGAGAAACGGCTAAAGGGAAAACTCAAACGAGTGTTTGATCAAGGATCCCCACCCGAGAGCTACGATTTCAAAAACTACAACATAAATATCCCACCCGCTAACCCAAATGCCACCGCTAGCAATGCCATATATAGGCTCAAGTTTGAATCAACAGTCGAT
This sequence comes from Heliosperma pusillum, assembly GCA_022085475.1. NCBI lineage: Eukaryota > Viridiplantae > Streptophyta > Magnoliopsida > Caryophyllales > Caryophyllaceae > Heliosperma > Heliosperma pusillum. The sequence goes on from JAIUZE010019757.1 coordinate 7,616, forward strand.
ATTGTTTTGCAAAATGCAAACTCCTTGAATATAAACAATAGTGAGACTCACCCTTGGCATCTTCATGGCCATGACTTTTGGGTGTTGGGCTATGGAGAAGGCAAGTTTAATCCCTTTAGTGATTCAAAGAAGTACAACCTTGTAAACCCTATACTCAGGAATACCGTCCCCATTCACCCGTATGGTTGGACCGCTATCCGGTTTAAAGCGAATAACCCGGGAGTATGGCTATTTCATTGTCATATAGAGTCCCATTTCTTCATGGGTATGGGAATTGTGTTTGAGGAAGGTATCGAAAGGGTTGGGAAATTGCCCGATTCTATCATGGGTTGTGGTGAAAGCAAGCGTCTATTCACTCCCTAGTCCTTAAGCTACATCAATCCTCACTAATTAGAGCTTAATCCTCTTTATTCATTTTGGGTTTTCGGATTCCGAATCATTATATCTTCATTTTTTTCTTCTCTTGCTGGGCTGATGATACTTGACAAGAATTCAAATAAACATAATTTTGGACTAATCTCAAAAGTTGTACTTGTATGATTACTTTTCGATCAAACTTTGTACTCTGGATTGTATACTCTCCGTCTTCTTATGTCAAACGGTCTTACAAGACTCATTGAACAAACATACCTTCAATAGTACAAACCTTTCTTTTTAATCGTTTATAGTAAAGATTCACATTTTGAAAATTTGTATGATCTGTTCAAACGCAAATAATTAATCGTATAGAAAATGAAAAACGGTAAGAAATCAACGGACCGAATAAAGTACTGTATATAGCACAGCCAAAATTCGGATTAACCAAAAAAATTAAAGTATACAACCACCTAAAACAGGACTATTTAATTTAATGATTTACATGATAGAACAAGCATTAGGATTATCATCACTGAACATCGTAACATAAGGATCCTGATTAAATCGAGTAATGCTTCCAGTTTGAGGATTGTCAATGGAATCCACCCTCCTGACATAGCCAGGGGGAGCTTTCTTGTCGTAAGCCACAGCAGCATACGGCTGAGCGACCAGGTTGTATGGCACATACGGCCATATCTCCGCCTTCTTTCCTGTCGACTCTGCCTTCTTCAGTACTTTTCTCGCCTCCACGTAACCTGTTACTGTCACCTTTTGCTGCTTTCTGTTTATTTCTACTGTTTTCACACCTGAAACAATTTGTCACAGTTCTTTTATTAGCAACATCATTAACAACATTACTCCACTGTCTCAAGTAATCGGCCTAAGATGGGTCATATATATATTTTACGCAGTAAAAGAAAAACGAGACCAGGGTAACATACGAAACTTACCCGAAAGGGAGGACAGGGCTTTTTTTACCTTAAGTTCACAACCATCACAATCTATTTTGACTTTGAGCTCAACAGTCTGAAATTGTTTAATCTTCTTGTTATATTTATGCCCTCCACCCATCAATTCCGCGACAATGCCCATATCGACTCTATGTTCAAATTCTTCTAACAAACACCGCCTTACACACAAATTCGGACACAAACTAAGCGTAAAACTCGACCAAGATATTTTGTAATGTATCTCTTACGATTTACGAATGTAGATAAACTTAAATATTTGCGGGTTTTGTCGATTCGGTTGAGTAATGATGGTCTAATCACCCAATTAATCTATATATATGCAGAAGGAACCACCTAAATTTTATATCATAAAAAACAGTTTTTTTTTTTAAATAGGAGAGAAAGTTCAATACAACAAACTAAGATTCTTTTCTTCGTCTTGTAACAATACTAATTAGCAATTACCATAACAACTAAGCATACTATAAACTAATAAATTATAAATTAGGCATTGTTTTATGGGATTTTCTCATTTGTACCCCTCAGTTATTAGCTTTTCTTACTTGTACCCCTTCATTTTTCAAAAGTCCATCTATACCCTCAAACTTCGTTAGGAACTTTCAACTGTGACCTAATGTTTAATTCCGTTGAGTCTACTATGTTAAGCTCTAGCATGGCATATGGTTAGCTACTAATCATCTTTGGTTAATCCTGTGTAACTATAATGAATGTAAAATGATTTTTTTTTTGTTAAAAAAACCTCAGTCCCTCACCATAACCACCACTCGAAACCCCTCCATTCTCTCTTCATGACATTTTCCTCACTACAAACGCAAGTCAACCGCCACCGTAGAATCCCACTGCCCACATCACAAGCACCATGAGATAATCTCGCCGCTAATTGGGACTCTACTGCCCGATGGCTCGACGAGCCCGAGCCCACGAACCAATTCAATACCACAAGTTGGTTGTGAGCACCAATGTCAAGGTGGTGATCGAACATGCATGTGATGGGATGAATCGTTGAGGTGGGATGAAGGCGGTTGACGGCGAATGGTGGTTACTATAGTAAAAGAACGTGGTGGTCATTGGTGTGTCTAGATGGTGGAGAGAGGTGAAAAAAAAATTAGTCACTTAAATAAAAAAATATTTTAATTTATATTAGGCTTAGCAGATTAAAGTTAACTAACAAATAACAATTAATACCTAATTGTCACATCAACATTTAACACGGTTAATTTGACGGAATTCAATTTTTGGTCATGGATGAAAGTTACAAACAAAATTTAGGGGTATATGTGGGCTTTTGGAAAATGGAGGGATACAAGTGAAAAAAGCTAATAATTGAAGGGCACAAATGAGAAAATCCCTTGTTTTATTCATAGTATGTAAAAGAAGATGTCCCTTTCATAATCCTTTTGCTATCTGTTACCACTACAAACTTTAACCTTTTCTTCATTTTTAATATTTTTATAAGCTTTTTAATAAAGGTCTTTTGTAGACATGTCGACTGTTTGATATTCCAAACACAAAATGAATGTGTTGTTGGATTGCCGTCTAGTAGAACTAATAAAGTATACAAATTCTCATTTGTGATGTCACTATCCGTCACAAGCTTGTGACGGGTCGAATCCCTCTCACGAGCTTGCAAATGGAAAATCAATGGTTTTCCACTTTTCCTCCCACTTGCAAGCTTGTGAAAGGGATCCGATCCGTCATAAGTTTGTGACGGATAGTTCCGTCACAAGCAAGACTAAGTGAATAAAGTACGGATTGGATTATTATTTGTAATATAACTAAGCTAGCTTTGTTGCAAAGTATTTGTTCCAACACAATTTTTTTAGATTATTATTTGTATTATAGTATCTACGCTTTTTCTAGAGGGCACACGTTAATAAGCTTAATATGAAATCTAGGATTCTCGATATATTCTCATTAATTATGGTAAAAGTAGCTTTATACTTTCATTTTTTATGATAATATCTTGAGAATCATTCCATTTTAAGCTTATTAAAGTGTGTCATTAGGGCACACGCGCGTTAGAAAAACCGTAGTATCTAAATTGACTTTTCTACAATTGCTAGCGACTTGTTTTAGAGAACAAACTATTTGACAGAATATTATACGGTACTTACATAGAATATATTTAATCGATAACAAGTTCCGCCAAGATATAAAGAAAATGTTTTTAAACTAGGATTAGGAAAATAGGTATTTGTAGTATAAATACCAATGACACACTTTAATAAGCTTAAAATGGATCTAATTCGGTATAGATGACATACTCACATTAGGCAAGTTGTTTTTAGTAATTCAGATCTAATTCGGTATAGATGATCGCGTGATTGTAAAAAAATTTGAATAAGAAAAGGTAAATGAATAGAAAAATATATATAATATAATATGGATATATTAGAGAGGAAATGAAGATAAAGAAATGGAGAGGATCCAAATTGTACTCACATACTACTTTGCTACTATAAAACATTAAAAACCAAACATTAATTATCGATTAATTAGAAGTTACTATGGATGTGCTTAACCTCGGTGAAACATAGAAGATCGATTAGGAGGTGTCTGGTTGGCTTTGTTGGAATGGAATAAATTTTATCCCTTTCATTGCTTTTTTGAAGTGTTTTAAACTGGAGTTGGATATAGCCATATAGCCATATAGGTAGAGGTGTCAATCGGGTTAATCAGGTCGGTTATGGGTCGGGTTCAGGCAGTTCGGGTCATGTCGGGCTCGGGTTTGGTCGGGTCAAGTTGCTTATTCAGGTCGAGTCGGGTTCGGGTTGGGTCGCTTACGGGTCAGGTTAATCGGGTCAATAACTACAACAGGTCGGTTCAGTTTCGGATCGGTTGACCAATGAGTCGGGATATTGATGATCGGTTTGTCGTCAAAACAAGCATCAAAAATAACCCAATAAAAGTAGTATAAAGGGGTCGAAATCCACGAGGATGGGGGAGGTCAACTACTAGTTCGATTGAATCCTATTCTAGCCTAAAATATGACGGATTGGAAAGTTAACTAAAAACTAGGAAAAACAAGTAATCGCTAAGTAATAAAGATGAAAACAATTAAGGGAAAGGCTAGGGTAAAGGGTTCACCTTAGGGGGATTTAATGGGTTAGTCGGGTAACTAGCGAAAGAGGTAAATAATTCGAGTAAAATCGATTCCTAATGTCTCAACAATCGATAATCATCAACAAGCTATCGCATTTGTCTCAAATCACCCATATAAACACTTAGTCTAATCGTCTCTACCACCGTCGCTTAAGAGAAGATCAAACCATGCTTGATAAAATGGTAACTTTCGTTCACACATTTCATCAAACACTTGGTGTTCATATGGGCAATACCCAAATCATTTACCACAAACTTGCTAATTAACCCACCTAATACCCCACATGATCCACCCTTAGGCTCCCCTAAACCCTAGAGGATAATCTACTCACACATGGTAAAGGAAATCAAAGCACTAAAGGGAAGGGGGAGTTCAATCACCATAATACTATGAGAAGAATAAAGATAATAATCAAAAGATGAACTATAAACTATAGATGGAAATTAATTGCATAAACAATAAAAAGATGAGAGATTTTATACCAAACAAACTTATATTGATGAGTATGAGGGAATGTCTTCACCCAAGTCTTCAATACAAATTCCAAGAAATGAAAATGAAATGCTAAAATCAACAACTTGAAAATGAGAAACTAAAACTGGATTAGGGAAATATTAGGAGAGTATTTAATGATTAATTTGGGTTACAAGTTTCTAGGGTTTCGTGCTAAGAAGAATGTTAAAGACTACTCAAAAAAAAAACTGCTTACAAAATAATAAGGGGGGGTATATATAGGTCTCTCGAAATTAAGGAAGAAATTAGAAGAAAATGCGAATTTTTCAGTCTTGTGTTCCCGGCCGGTCGACCGGCCGCCGGGCCTCTGACCGGCCTGGAGCACATGCGTGACTTCAGGAACTTTGCCTTCAAAATCTTCAAAAATCTTCTAAGTATGGGAAATAATGGTCTGGGCCGGTCGACCGGCCGCCGGTCCCCCACCGGCCTGGAGCACCAAATCACTCTCACATACATTCTGATGTAGGTGTGGGCCGGGTAGTCGACCGGCCGCCGGTGGACCGGCCGGCGCTACCTGGGCCTTTTCTTCACTTTTTCATTTCTTTCACTTGCAGTGTGGTGGTCTGGGCCGGTGGGCCGGCCGCCGGTCTGGGGACCGGCCTGGGCCACCTGATAACATACTTCTTCATTTTTCGTCTCATCTTCGAATCCCGACTCATGCAGTGTCTTTATGCACCGATTTCCTCATTTCCGCCTTAATTCCTGCAAATTGAGATCAATATTCATAGCGCGGGAAATCGGGAAATAAAATGCAATTAAAGACACGTAAATCCGTGTAAACGGACCAAAATGGGGACGAAAATGAGGTAAAAATGTGACTAAATGAATGCTTATCAAAATTCCCCACACTTAAGACTTACTCGTCCCCGAGTAAGTAAACAAAATTCGAGACCCATAAGTACCCTTATTCAATACTACACTAATACTAAGGCTACAACCTAAACTATTAATAATATCCGACGGTAGGCAATTAACGGGCCTCCTCCGTCCCTTCAACTCACAACGAGATACTCATGAGGTAGAGTACTTCCTTGCAAGGCAAGTAGGGGCTTGCTCAAAATCTCGACGCATCCAAATGAAAAACACGTAAGAACACGACAAAGATGCATCTAACAAAAGAAAAATCACATGCCTCATCCATGTGACGGAAATATCTAAAAGGAAAACCGTTTAAATAATGCATGATCCTTGTAAGCCACTAATATCATAAAGCATGGAAAAATATTCGCCTCCTAGCGGTGCAAGTCTAATGAAAATTTCGAACCCCGTCTACTATTTGCTTGGCCAAAAGCGATAAAATGGAAGATGGAAATGAAATCCTCGTGACGTTATTAAGCACAATAGCATATGGAATTCACGTTTCTCAAATAAATGAGACACAAGGGTCGTCCCGTCTCACTATGCAACTTCAAAGGTGAATGATTCAAGAAGGATAAAAGGAAATTGAGATTTGAGTCTTATTGCTTGGAAAATTTTTCATTTCACACTTTGCTTTCCTTTTCTTTTTCTTTCTTTTTGATTTGCATTTTGGTTTGCAATTTTTGGCATGAAAGCACACGGTTTCCGTCAAGGACATGCGGTCGGAACCAACAATAGGGGTATCCCCACCGTAGTGGCATCGAAAGGGGGCCTAGATATGGGCCCACTAGAATCCCTAGAAGTTCCGTTTTGCATTTCCTCGACGAAAACAAGAAAAGACGATAATTGACTCAATATTTTCAGCTTGTTTGATTTGTTTCCTTTTTTTTTTTGATCAAAAGTGGAAGAACAATGAATCATGGTTGGTTGCATAGCAAGAACGGTCACCTAAGAATTCTTTCTACCATCGGAATAATCACATCAATCGAGGGTGTCGAGGTGGAATAAGCGCAAACTCGTGGCTCGGCATTAGTAGACGGGTTAAAACTCACTAGAAATGCACAACCCAGGGCGTCTAAAATTCCACGATTAAGATGAACACTTTATGAATAAAAAAGTAGCAAAAAGGGACTATGCACATTCAACAAGTTTTCCAAAAAGACAATTATTAAAACATTTTTCTAAATGCAACTATATGCCATGATGCAATCTAGCATATATACAACTTAAATGCACATGCTCTAACCGACTATATGACACATAAGCTAATGCTATCTCCTAACAGCACACAAGTGGCACACACGCCAATCAACAAAATTCACACCATCGTCATCAACACATCCCGTCCTCAAGTAAGAAGGAAAGGAGATAAGGGAGAAGAGAAATAGGAAAGATCTCACCAAAGCGTCTTCATTTTCCCTTTTTCGTGCCTCATATGATGTGGGGCGCACCTATGGATGGAGATAAAAAGAAACACACGGCAATATATACAAAATAAACTATATACAAACTAATCTAAACATATATTTTTTTGGAAAATTTTCAAATTTTTCGATTTTTAGGCATTTTTCAACTTTTTTCAAAAATCAACGATATATACAAAAGAAATAAAATCCTCCCCACACTTAAGTCGTACTCGTCCCCGAGTAAGTGACTCAAATATGGAAGGAGAGAAAAAAGAAAAGGAAAAACAAAACAATCTTTTTGGGTTTTTCAATTTATGGGAATTCCCTCCCCACACTTGGTATTTACATGGTGTGAGGGGTGAATTCAAAACAAATAACATGTTTTTGGGTTTTTAAATATTTTGAAAAATAAAAACTTGTTTTTGGGGTTTTTAAATATTTTGAAAAATAAAAACAATATGAACAATATATACGAGAGGGTTAGCTCTAAGTAAATGCATGGACTAAATAAAAGTCCTAAAACTAAATGCAAAATGATATAATACAATGTCATGATCTAAGTAAATGCAAACTACACTATATGGATGCAAGGCTAATATGTGACGATATGTTACAAAATTAAATTCTAATGCAAGCCTAAATGGATGCAACTAAATGGATGAAACTAAATGGATGACTAGGCTAAGATATAATACAACTATCTAAATGCATGCGAAAATGTAAATATGATGAAGATTTGGATTATAAGGGATCATACTCATGGGTTTCCGGCCTCAAGAGTATCCAGTGAAATCAGAGGATGTAGTATCAAATTGGCCATGACTGGCCTCAGCAAAAGACGCATCTACATCCTGGGCTCCCGAACCAGAGCCGCCACCCTCCACAATCTCGAACCGTGGACCCATCCTGTCAAACCACTCGGCATTCTGAGCCGCAATCTCTGGGTCCACCTCCTCCTCATCAACTACCGGCTGAGTAAAACCCGGCGCAGAAGAATAATAGTCTGGCTGAACATTGAAATCACCAAACACCCTAGAACCCTGATCATACCCGCCCTCTGGCCACATGAAATAGGACAGATGTGGGCCAACTGGCTCCCTATACCCCTCCCTACACCAATTATCGTAAGAAGGGTATTGGCCAAGAGCCAAGTCATAGTACATCCTGTCCATCCGCTGCGACAAAAGAGCTCTATCCCGAGCCTCCTCCTCTCGCCACTTAGCTGCCGCCTCTCTCTCCCTAGCCGCTGCCTCTCTCTCCGTAGCTGCTGCCTCGGAGGCCAAAGTCATGTCGGCCATGAACTGGATCAAGGAGGGATCCAAAGGTGGGTAACTGGTAGTGGTAGAAGTGGATGCGTCAGGTTGGGATGAATTGGGCCAAGGGCGCCACTGCTGCTGATGATAGAAGGGGCTCATATAAGGCAATGTGGTGGAAGTGGGGCCCCGCTCCTCTCTCCTATATGTAGTGACGGGGCAGTAGGATCTCGCCTAAATGCGGTAACTGGAGCTAAAGGATCTTCCGGGGTTTCTTCAGGTGGTGGTGGAGGGTTCTCCTCCTCTAAGGGGAGAAGATAATGCGCGCTATCAGGAACCACTTTCATAGCCGCACTATTAGGGAGGGGAACATAATTTACCCCTCGAATCCTCCAATAAGTCTTCCCGTCCTCAACTCTCTTTATTACCCACTCAAGCTTCTTAAAAATGTAATCCTCCGTCAACAATGAGTATCCCCCTAAACACCTCAAATTACGCTCATCTAGAGCATCTCTACAAAGGACATGAGCAATCTTGGTAACAATCCCCCCTAAATGGATGCCGGTAGGGCTAAACGGGTCATTGGCAATTTTCTGGAAGTGGATAACGACATGATGACCGATGTTGATCCCAAATTTATGCGGCTGTTGGAACAAGTAAGCCGCCAAAATCGAAAGCTCATCGGCCCTAAAATTATGACACTCCTCTCTCCCAAACAACGTCCAACCCATAAACCTATGCCAAAACCTAATAGGGGCATTGTGACAAGCATTTGCCGGTCTCTTAGTTCCTTTCTCAAACTCAAAACCCGATATTGCAGTCCACCCCACCCCCACCCCCCCCCCCACTCTCTTCTTCTCACCTCCCTTCAATTCATGTCTCTTTTTATTTTGTATAACGCTTTCGGGGACCTTGTACGGTCTTATGACTACTCCCCCCTGACCCCCCCCCGCCCACCACCTCCCTAACCCCTACCACCCCCCCGTGACCTTGTACAAACCACCACCACCCTCCACCCCAGGGGAAGGTTAAAAGCAGTATTAAGTAGGCGAAAGGAAACAATTTTGACCATACCCGTATTTCTATCTTTCTCATGACTAAACGAACTCAAAAATTCCCAAGTGAGACGGGGGTAAGTACGGAAGTGCTGCCCGTATAGTTCCCCCATACCCAAACCCTTGAAAAGTTCAAGAGGGACCGTATCAAGGCCAAGGTTCCGCATAGTATTCCGGCAAATAAAACGGGAGTGGGGAAGAGGTCTACGCTTTAAACATTGAAATTTACCTCTTGCTATTTCGCTTACGAAGACGATATCCGGAAAATCGTTATCCGGACCCATTCCCGCCGTCACCTGCTGAAGCCTAGCCTCCAACTCGGCCTCAAGTTGAGCTCTTGTCCTTTTCCTTGGTGGTTGTTGAGCCATGTTGATTTTCGGAATATTCAATTGAAAGAGGGAAAAATTGGGGTTTTGAGGTTTTGGGATGTATTTAGGTGAAGTAGTGGGTTAATTTGTGGGTTAGATGTTGGATTTGGTGAGTTTTGGGGTTGTTTTTGTGAGTTTTGGTGAGTTTTTGTTGTGGGTTTGTTGAGTTTTGAAGGAAGGAAGAAGAAAGAAGGAAGGAAGAATGAAGAAGAATGAAAGAAAGAAAAAAAATTTTTGGCTCACGAGTTGTATAATTGCTCTCGGGTGGGTTCTGGGCCGGTCCAGACACCGGCCGCCGGTAGACCGGCCTGGACCCCAAGTCAAAATTTTGATTTTTGTGGATTTTTGGGTTTTTGCGTTATCAGGTAGTCTAGGCCGGTCAGACCCCGGCTGCCGGTCGACCGGCCTAGAACGCAGCTCAAAATTCTCAACTTTCAAAAACTCAGCAATAGTGTGCTCTGGGCCGGCGACAGACCGGCCGCCGGTCGACCGGCACAGAACACAGCTCAAAAATTTCCAGAAAAATCAGCCTCTATGATAATGTGCTCCAGGCCGGTTGGACCCCGGCTGCCGGTCGACCGGCCTGGAACACCTGCACATCAATTTTCAAACTTCAAAATCACCTTCTGGAGTGCTCTGGGCCGGTCGGCAGCCCGGCTGCCGGTCGACCGGCCTGGAGCACGTCTTCAAATCTTCACCTCGTCTTCAAAAGTCACAACAAATCCCCTAAGAAACCCAAGTCACCAACAATAATCACCCAACCAACATAATCCCAATGATACGGTTTCAAACCAAACCCGACTACAAGTGTTTCAAACTTTCCTAAAACTGCTTCCTAAAGACGAAAAACCGAGTACACAAATCCAAATCTTCACAACTATTCCTAATATGCATGCTATATACAAAAAAATTGGTGGTTGTTGAGGGACTCCACCAAACCTATCAAATCTCAAGAGTTTACAAACAAGACTCCTCCTCGGGAAGTGGATCCCCAAGGAAGAGTACTTCCACCGTGCCCTTTTCATCTCCATCGAAATATCTTTTCACTCGATGCCCATTGCCCTTGAAATTACCACCTTCCTCGCTCCAAAGTTCAAAAGCTCCATGTGGTGAAATGTCAATAACTTTGAAAGGACCCGACCATCTAGAGCGTAGCTTTCCCGGAAACAACTTGACTCTAGAATTATAGAGTAAGACTTGGTCACCCACTTTCACATTTTTATCAACCAATTTGGCATCATGCCATTTCTTTGTTTGCTCCTTGTAGATCTTTGAGCTCTCGTAGGCATCAAGTCTTAGCTCTTCAAGTTCATTCATTTGGAGAAATCGTAGCTCTCCGGCCATATCAATATCGAAGTTCATCTCCTTTAAGGCCCACCATGCCTTGTGCTCCAACTCGATTGGCAAGTGACAAGCTTTTCCATAAACAAGCTTGTAAGGAGTTGTGCCGAGTGGAGTTTTGAAAGCGGTGCGAAGGGCCCATAGAACATCCGGAAGCTTTTGAGACCAATCCTTCCTACCTTTGCTTGTAGTCTTCTCCAAGATAGCTTTTATTTGACGGTTTGAGACCTATACTTGCCCACTAGTTTGAGGGTGGTAGGCAAGAGCGGTCTTATGAGTGACACCATGGGAAGAAAGTAAGAACTTGAAAGTGCTCTTCCTAAAGTGCGAACCCCCGTCGCTAATCACCACCCTTGGGGTCCCAAATCTCGGAAATATAGTGTTCTTGAAGAGCTTGATAACAACCTTAGCATCATTTGTTGGGGTTGCGACGGCTTCAATCCACTTGGACACATAGTCCACCGCTACCAAAATGTACTCATTCCCACAAGAGTTGGGGAATGGTCCCATGAAATCAACTCCCCAACAATCGAAAAGCTCAATCTCAAGAATGTTTTGAAGGGGCATCTCATTTCTTTGACTTATATTCCCCGTTCTTTGGCACCGATCACAAGATTTGACAAAGTAGTGGATATCCTTGAACATAGATGGCCAATAGAAACCACCTTGTAACACCTTTGCAATGGTGCGGGATGTACCAAGGTGGCCTCCATAGGCCGAGTTGTGAATTCTATCAACTATCTCCATACCTTCTTCTCTAGGAACACATCTTCGAAACATGCCATCACCACACTTGCGAAAAAGATGTGGGTCATTCCAAAAATAGCGTTTGGAGTCATGCTTCAACTTCCTCCTAGCTCTAGCATCCAACTCTTCCGGAATAAACCCGCTCACAATCAAATTTGCCAAGTCCGCAAACCATGGTGATTTACCACCTATCATCATCAAACTATCTTCTCTCAACCACTCATTGATCGGGCCACTTTCATCCTTCAACCCATGATCTTCGGTAGTCAATCTAGATAGGTGGTCGGCAACAACATTCTCCGACCCCGCCTTGTCTTTAATTTCCAAGTCAAACTCTTGAAGCAAAAGAATCCACCTCAAGAGCCTTGGCTTTGCATCCTTTTTCACTAACAATTGCCTCAAAGCGGAGTGATCCGAGTATACCACAACCTTAGCACCAACAAAGTATTGCCGGAACTTTTCCACGGCATGAACAATAGCTAGCATCTCCTTTTCCGTCGTAGAGTAGTTGACTTGGGCTTGATCAAGAGTTTTGCTCGTGTAGTAGATTACATGATGCTTCTTGTCCACAACTTGGCCAAGCACCGCCCCGACCGCATAATCGGAGGCGTCGCACATAACTTCGAAGGGAAGGCTCCAATCCGGTGATCGGATTATGGGAGCCGTCACAAGAGCCTCCTTTAACCTATGAAAAGCACTCAAGCAAAATTCATCAAATACAACTGGTGTGTCTTTGAGAAGAAGAGAAGTTAAAGGCTTGGCTATTTTAGAAAAATCTTTGATGAAACGTCGGTAAAAGCCCGCATGGCCTAGAAAGCTTCTCCCTCCCTTCACATTTGTAGGGGGTGACAAGTTTTCTATTACCGAAACCTTAGCCATATCAACTTCTATGCCTCTCTTAGACACGATGTGACCAAGCACAACCCCCTCCTCCACCAGAAAGTGGCACTTCTCCCAATTGAGGACAAGGTTGTGCTCCTCACATCTTTGCAAAACATGAGACAAATTCAAAAGCCCAAGATCAAATGAGTCTCCATGGACACTAAAGTCGTCCATGAAGACCTCCATACTCTTCTCAAGAAAATCGGCAAAAATTGCCGTCATACATCTTTGGAAAGTCCCCGGAGCATTACAAAGCCCAAAGGGCATCCTCCTATAAGCATAAACTCCTATGGGACAAGTGAATGTGGTCTTCTCTTGGTCTTCCGGGTGTATGGGGATTTGAAAAAACCCGGAATAACCATCTAGAAATGAATAGTAAGAATGCCCCGCTAACCTTTCAAGCATTTGGTCAATAAAGGGGATGGGGTAGTGGTCTTTGAGGGTGGCGGCATTTAATTTGCGATAGTCAATGCACATCCGCCACCCGGTCACGGGTCTAGAAGCTAAGAGGGTCCCATCCTCTTGTTCCACCATAGTCACCCCTCCTTTCTTGGGCACTACA
>JAIUZE010019758.1:0-20339 GCA_022085475.1 Heliosperma pusillum
CACATAGGAAATTTGTGCTCAAACCGTAACATTTGTAAAAACCGACTCAAAGTGGGAACATACCAAAAACCGTCACAAAACATGAGAATAGGGAATCATATAAGTTTAAATATGATAAACATGAGTCAATACATGATACATAAGCATTAGAACAAGTGTATGAAGCATAATGAATAAAAAACATAGATACCTCTCCAAAACAACGTTGTTTGGAAACCAACGAAAACAAGGGTCCACTTCAAACGGTCATAACTAGAGTTCTAGACATGAAAATGCAGAAATTCCAAATGGAGGTTATAGCTTATCCTCTTACGGTTCCAACGGGATGTCACACGCCCAAACAAGCAAGTAACGAAGGAGATATGATCATTTTACGAAAAGGGGTCATTGCAGGAAAATTTCTGTTGGCAGCGTGTGACGCAGCCTGCGTCACCACGACGCAGCCTGCGTCCTATTCGGACAGGTACGAGTCACACAATCTCCACAATTTCACTAAGGCATAACACAAATATTATCTATCATCACAATTCATCGATTCTCATATCAATTATCAACTAACAACAACCATCATCAACAACACGATTCCTAAGATTACTAATCATATTCTAAATACGATTTCTAACATGGAAAACATATTAAAACACGTAAATGATATCGAGTAACCCTTCACCGTTACCTTTTCGCGTCTTTAATCGATTTCTAAACCTTCCTAGTCTCCACCTACATACAATTAGATAATAAAAGATGAATATAATTCACCTTTGAGAAAGACGGATAATTTAAAAAGCGAGAAAGACGGTAATTTTATTACCAATACGGATAGAGGAAGATAAGAGGGGAAGAATAAGACGAACTTACGTGAATTTGAGCGAGAAATGAATGAGTAGTGACGATTCTAAACTTGGAAGAATATGGAGGCTAGGTTTTGGTGTTTATGGTGAGGAAGAAGAAGATTGAGTTGTGAGGGAGTTAGGGTTATGAGGGAGTATATGTAGGGTGAGTAAGTGGAAAAGTCAAGAAAAAGTCAAAGACGGCTCAAGACGGGTTTTACATGAAATCTCGCGGAAATTCCAAATACGAACTCGGAAATTCTAAATTTGACTCGGAAAATTAAAATTACGATTAAAACTAAATTTCGCTGAAAAGTAACCGTAAAATATTTTCACTATAAAAATAGGGTACATTTGCGGGTGTTACAGTCGGTCTTTGACTAATGACGATTATAATATATTACATTATATTATAAGCTAAAATGACCGGAAAAAGTGTAGATACACTCGGGTTTTTCCGGTCAATGGGTAGTTATTTGAGGAGACTAAATCTCCTCATATATGACCTAGTAGTGCCGTGAGATCAAGAAAGAGGAGAAAAATAATTCTAACCTAATTCTATTCTCTCACTTGTGCCTCCATCACACACTAAACACAAAAAACCTAAAAAGTTAACAGTAACTTTTGAATCATCTTTCTAGCAAAGGAGAAGGGCATATCTCGATCTATCTTGGGTGAGACAATTAGGAGGATTTCTACTTTGATATCTGTTCTTAGGCCGATTTTGCTAGGACCAAAGGTTTAATTCGTTTTCTCTATATTTACATTGTTTTCATATTTATGACTCGCAATTCATATTATATAATTTTGTTATAATCCTAAATTTTAAGGGGATGTAAACAGTTATTTCCCACAAAATCGCTACAAACTCACATAAAAAAAGGTAGCACGAGAAAATGCTCTAAAGTCAAAGAAATCTTGTGGTTAATGTGTTACCTTTTCCAAATTAATGCAGTTATGATCTATTATGTGGTTATACTTAATAATCCCAGATCGACATTGTTGCTAAGAAGCCTTAGACTTACAATCCAAAATTGATTCTATAAAGAATATATTTACTTTGAAGCTGATAGTCTCTTGAAAGTAAATAAAGCTAAGGTACAGAATTACATAGATGAAAATGATGATGTTATCCAATCAACTCATGTTAGTAATTATCGCATTTCAATTTGATGAAGCATGATAAATAATATTAAGATCGCTTTTCTAGATGGTCATTTAGAGAAGGATATTTGTGCGACACAAATATATGATAGATCTTAGAAACCTAACATGTCATGAAAGTTCAAGAGATCCATGTATGGTCTTAAGCAAGCATTAAAGAGTTGTAATAATAATTTTTCTTCTTATGTGATAATAGAGAATGGTTTTATTCGAATTGTCAAAAAATCATAGTTATACATGAAGTTTAATGGGAGAAAATATTATCTTCCATGTCTTGTATGTAAATGTCATAGAGAATGATATACCAATACTTTCTTCCATGAAGAACTAATTGGAGGCTAGGAAGAGGTGCAATGCATTTACAATATCCAAGTCTATAGTGATAGACACAAGAGGATATTGGCATTATCTAAAGAATATTGTATTGATAAGATTCTACATCTTTTAAGCATTGACAATTTGAGAAGGTTTTTCATATCGATAAATATGGGATCACCTTGCACCGGTTAATGTTATCTACTAAATTTGAAAACAGTTGAATGCTTAAAATCGATTCATGATGTTTCCGCCATTGGATCGACATTGTATGTCATGTTTTGCACGCACACCAATGACTTGTATGGTTTTGAACATGACAAGTCAAAAACAAGTCAATCCAAGAGTCATTGGATAGATGCTGAGTACATCGGAGATCTCAAGAAGGATTAAGGATTTATTCTTGTATTTGGAAGAGACACTGAGTTATGTGTTAAATGTTACACAAACTCGAGTTTCCAAACTTATAAATATGATTTGAGAACTCAGTCTGATCTTGTTTATGATTATCGGAAGTGCGAGCAGCTAGAGTAAAATAGATAAGTCAGTCATTGAAATACTACAACAGGAGTCTAAGTACATTGTGATAAAGATTATGTGGTTTAGAAAGGGACTATGAGTAGTTCCTTCCTCCAAGGATCTTGTCACAAGTTATATGATAACAGTGGGAGCATTATTTAAGCTGAAGAGCCCATGTCCAGTAAGAAGTCTAGACTCGTACTTATAATAGTTTTCCATGTCATTAGAGATTACATCTAAATAAGGAAATTGAAAAAAATGAAGTTGTGATAGACGGTTATATTGTTTACTCTCTAACCTTGCCTTTATTGCAAGTTTTGACAAAACCGCCATGAAGTTTCATGGATTTTATATATTTAAGATTATGAGATATGAAGTAATAATAATGTGTTGATTGTTCATATATGATAATCGCATTTATCGTTTAAGTTTTATTCTAAAACTCTTTTATTACTTTGTTATACGTAAATAGGATTGTTGGGACAATGTTGAAGCCCATTAAAGTGAACTAGATTAACATAGTATTGACCCCTAGTTACTAATATGAGGTGACATCTCCAAGTGAATAGAGTGTGAGTCGATTGATGGCACGTTCAAGTGACATAGAGTCATAAGAGATGGCTAGTCGATCACATAGGCAAACTGTATGGGACACTCTGTCGGGTAATGACCGCTAATAGAGTTCTTGTAATTTTTATAAAGCCAAGTCATAGCGGGAGCTACTATAGTATTCTTTTGAGTCGATTCTTAGACTAGGGATTGTTCGCTTATGGTGGCACAATTTCTAATTGGCTTTGAATTTTGCTCTACGACTACCATAAATGGAGGCAAATGGGCAATTTTGGGTCATGATGAGCCGTGGCTATTCGAATGGAACAATGCGATAGGAATTGTCCACCCCCTTGTCAGAGTAATCTAAATCTCAGGGACACTCGAGAAGTAGTGAACTGAAAATGCGTGGCCACGCTCGGAAAGTATCTACGGTAGATAACTCCGGTCAGACAGTTACTCTCCAGATCGCGAAAACCACTCTAGATATGATCATTTGCAAATGCGATTGAAAGACACCTTGCAATGAGTGGGAGATGTAATATGACAAGAGAATTGGTGACGTACACTTGTTTCGGACAAATGGGAGATTGTTGGAGTAAGTGTCCTCAATAATAGTGCGATCACATGATTAAACTTCATTAGAAAATCTCATAAAAGAATACATAAAGGATGATATATTATACAGTCAACAAATCAACATTTATCAGTAACGATTGGCTAACTAGAGTTTGGCGTTACTGTCGTTTGACAGTGGTGGTCAGTTGATCCCTTAAGGTCACACTTATAGGACTATTCCCTTAATAAAAAAGTTAATTAATTGTATATCGATACAGATTAATTTAATCCTTAAATTGAACAAATTTTATTTGTGAGTGAGAATTTTATATCTTATGATAATATGATTAAATAAGATTCAATTTAGTAATTAAAATGTTATATTAGTAAAATTGATTAATGTTTATGAAAAAAAATTAAGATAAGAATAACTAGTTAATCATAATTACAAACGGCTGTAGATTATATTAAATACACTTAATGTGACTCATTTTATATACATGTAATTATGAATTACTACTTATTTTGTTACATGTAATTTTTTTGATATGAAATGATGTTTAATTTGTTAAATATGCATTAAAATATCTCATGACATGTTACATGCTACATGACATAACAAATTACAAATGACAAATTGTATAAGATAAATTGGAGTCCATTTTAAGAGGGGCACAGGTTTTTTGGTAGGTGATTTAGGGTAGTAATTAGTTGAAGGCTTTAATGCATAAACGCAATGATTACACCTAAAACCTAGACACCACCCTATTTGTTTTTGGTAAGACAAAAAGACAAGCATGCTTGGCCCTTCCCTAGGCCACAAAACCGGCTCCACCTTCCCCATATAGAGCATAAGATGTTCTTATTTAATGATATTCTTATGCTTATGCTTGATGGTAATCCTTTGACAACTTCTCTCATAAAATTGGTTTGAATATCTTTGCTTTGAAAATATAATAACATCATATATATTACTAAAGTATTAATAATATTAGTATTAGATTTATATTTCAAGGTCTCTAATATTGTTATCTAGTTAATAATATTAATATTATTATCTAGTTAATAGTATTATCAGATTTAAAGGTATTGTCTTAATTGCAACATAGTTCCTAAACTTAGAACTTGAATTTGGGTTTTCATCCTTTATTTCTCAAGAACAATATAGGAAGGTGTCTTATATTGTATTTTTCGGTCTCCCCATTATAAGGAATAATCATTTTCTCCTTATTTTTATTTATTTACTTTTACATGCACTAGATCTTCGTTTATTAATTTAATGTGTAAAATTAGTTTATTATTAGAAGAGTCTATTAATATGGGTTAATGAACCCAACAAATTAAATCAGGGAGTACATTGGAAAGTCTGTTGCACAGAATCTTGGAAATGCATTTATAAGAACATTACAACAAGTTATGGGTCTGTATTGCATCACATTAGTAGGTAGAGTCTTGTTGATGGACCCCAATAGCTTCTGGTAATACTCCAAAACGGCAATTTGGATACCCTCATCATCATTATGCATTTGATCTTTCTGATCTTTAATCTGATAAATGATGTTACTTCTTCTCCTTCCTTTAAATACTCCATGAAAATAGGCAGAGTTGTAATCTCCATTGGTAATCCAGTGAGCCTTAGCTTTCTGTATAAGATACTCCGTTTGTGCCTTACTTTGAGCTTTTGAAAAGATCATATGCTTTCCACATCAAGTACTCATTCCCAGGATCTCTGCCTAATCCTTGTTGAAGAGAATTAATTTTGTATGGGACAAATGAGCTTGGTTCTCCACATTAGAGAATTGAGTTTTATTGAGTTTCTTGAGTTCAGGTTGTAAAAGTTTCAGCTTTCTAACCACCTAATACATTTTAGTTCCAATAATGTTCTCTAACCAAATTGTGACAACCCTCGCGAATGCGGAAATAAAACATACAAGCATGTGATATAATAAGCGGAAATACGGTATAAAAAAAATCTTTATACATGCAAGATAAGTATACGAGGAGTGTCAAATTACAAACGAATACAAAATACTATAAGATAAGAGACGTAGTCTCTCAAGAAGGTTAACAATGTCAAAGAGATTAGCAAACTAGCTAACTAACGACTAGAGGTGAATCTTCCAGGGACAACGCCCGCTAGCTCACACCCGAACCCAAAATAGCATAAGCAAAAAGCCATCCAAATCAAGCAACCTGTTCATCCATGAAAAACATGAACGCCACAGTCAGTGGGGAGTAACTCCGGGTTCTCCCAGCCATATCACATTAAACTTACATAAAAGGAAATACAAAAGTAGAAGCATGCATATATAGATATACATGTGAATTACGATAAGGATAGAAAGGCAATTCGGTATATCATAATAAGAGCATAAGAGTTACAAGTCCGAATCCATCATGTTATACAAAGACTCGGGGAAGACACTCTTAGGCCACCGAATACGCTCACTAGGGCTTACATCTCACCGTTAGCGGTATAAGTTTGATAAGATTGAGACTCGACAAACAAACCATGCCAAGTTAATGCAATGATCATGAATAATCAATCATGTAATCACGCATCCAAACACAACACACAAAGACGACATCTCTCACGGTAAATGAAACGCACTAGCACCGTGTACAGCAAGTATGATTAACAGGCATCCACGGGATAAAACATTTCCCTGAACGCATACACGATCACATTTCGTATATGTAGACTAATTTCCTCCGGTAGGACGACGATAATAATACGGTCCTAGTCTAAATCTGGCCAGAATCCCGGAATCGCATTTTCCAGTTCGACATGCGATAAACGTTTCGCATCCAAGACTCGGTCAATCAAATGACGCCGAGTACCCCAAATTCGGTAGAATAATTCACGAAAGAGGCAGAAAAGAGTTCGAGCCACATAACAAGCGGTATTCTACATGCAAATAACACCACCTCGCAAGTACACAACATTTGACGGCCGGGTCGATCAACCCAAAGCGTTCAACTCCCAACAACGTCGTCGTATGCCCACTACACATGCAATTAAGCAGTAGGATACATCCCCGTTCCAACATTCTAGCCTTACGAACGTGGAGGTAGCCAAGGTAATAAGAGTACAAAGCACAAGACAAAATAGTGCTCAAACCGTAACATTTTGTAAAAACCGACTCAAAGTGGAAACATACCAAAACCGTCACAAAACATGTGATACAAGCGAATGAAATGTCATATATTCAAAATATTAATATTATAAGTCACTACGTAGAATTATACGATAAGCAAACGATCGGAATTATTATAAATGAAAACCGAAAACAAAATTTACAAAGAACATCCAGCAGGAGCCAGTCGGTCAGGTGGACCGGCTGCCGGTCAACCGGCTAAGGCCATCCATCATATGAAAAACCAACTTGAAAATACATGGTGTCCCAGCCGGTCAGGTGGACCGGCTGCCGGCTACCCGGCTGGGACCAAAGGGTCATGGGAAAAACCAAAGGAAAAAGAGGGGTGTCTCAGCCGGTGGTCTGACCGGCTGCCGGTCGACCGGCTGAGACCAACTTCATAATTCAAAAATCACGTAACATGCAATAATATACAGCCTCTGCCCCAGCCGGTGGTCTGACCGGCTGCCTGTCGACCGGCTGGGGTCCATAGTACTCGAAAATCACCATTTCAACTAAGTTTCAACATTTATCAATTATCGATTATCAACATAATTCATAGATTCTCATAAAATTCTCAACAAACAATATCCATCATCAATAATACAATCCCTAAGCATACTAACCATAATCTAAATACGATTACTAGCCTAGAAATCACATAAAACACGTAAATGATATCGAGTAACCCTTCACCGTTACCTTTATGCGTCTTCACTACTCGTCAAGCTCCTCTTCAATTAGGAAATAGTCTTTGTCGGGATCTTGGAGGTCACCACCTACAAAATAGTTAATAAAAGATGAATTTACTTCACCTTGAGAAAGACGGAAAGTTTGAAAAGCGAGAAAGACGGTAATTTTATTATCAATACGGATAGAGGAAGCTAATAGGGGAAGAATAAGACGAACTTACGAGAATTTGAGCAAGAAACGAATGAGATACGATGATTCAAAGATTGGATCAAAATGGAGGCAGGGGTTTTGATGGTTTCTTAGTGATGAAGTAAGTGTTGTGTTTGAGTTGTGAAGAAATAGGTTAAGTGGTAGTATGAGATGTATAAGGAAAAAGTCAACAAAAGTCAAAGTCGCCTTAAGACGGGATTCACATAGAATCTAGCGGAATTTCCAAATACGAACTCGGAAACTCTAAATTCGACTCGAAAAATTAAATTTACGATTAAAACTAAATTTCATTGAAAAGTATCCGTAAAATATTTTCACTATAAAAATAGGGTACATTTACGGGTGTTACAATCACCCCACCTTTTAAAAAGTTTCGCCCTCGAAACTTGAGGGGAAGAAAAATACCTTACTCGAATAGACTCGGATATTTACTACGCATAGAAGCTTCCGTTTCCCAAGTCTCTTCTTCGACATTAGCACATCTCCACAAGATTTTCACTAAAGGAACCACCTTACTTCTCAACTTCTTATCCTTGCGGTCTAGGATGCGGATCGGCTTCTCTTCAAAGGATAGATTCGGTTCAAGCTCGGGCATTTCCTTTTGAAAGACATGGCTTGGATCACTAACATACTTTCTCAATTGAGAAACATGGAATACATTATGAACCTTAGCCAATTTCGGGGGCAAATCCAACTTATAAGCAACGACACCAATCCTTTTCACAATATCAAAGGGTCCAATGTATTTCGAGCTCAATTTACCCTTAACACCAAACCGTTTAACACCCTTCATTGGAGATACCTTCAAGAACACTTTATCTCCAACCTCGAATTCTAACGGCCTTCTTCGGATATCGGCATAAGACTTTTGACGGTCTTGAGCGGCTTTCATTCTATCACGAATGACATTCACATTATCAACGGTTTCAACAAGAACATCGGGGCCTAAATTACGATTGTCACTCAATTGATTCCAACATATAGGACTCCGACATTTCCTTCCATAAAGAGCTTCATAAGGAGCCATCTTGATCGATGCATGATAACTGTTGTTGTAAGAAAACTCTACCAACGGTAGACTCTTTTCCCAACTAGACTGGAAGTCAAGAGCACAAGCCCTAAGCAAGTCTTCTAAAGTCTGAATAGTCCTCTCTGTCTGACCATCCGTAGCGGCATGAAATGGAGTACTCATCAACAACTTACTACCCATGGCTTCTTGCAAAGCTTTCCAAAATCTCGAACAGAACCTCGGATCTCGGTCGGATATGATCTCCTTAGGAACTCCATGATATCTAACAATTTCATCAACATAAGCTTTTGCTAAACGATCCAAACTCCAAGTTTCTTTGATCGGAATAAATCTAGCACAATTGGTCAAACGATCAACAACAACCCAAACAGCATCTTTACCTCCAACGGTCCTCGGCAAAGCCATAACAAAATCCATAGATATAGATTCCCACTTCCATAGCGGAATATCCAACGGTTGTAGCAATCCACCGGGCCTCTTGTGTTCAATCTTCACTTGTTGGCAAGTAAGACATCTTCCAACATAAGATACAACATCACCCTTCAAGTTCGGCCACCAAAACTGTAGCTTCAAATCCTTGTACATCTTATCACCTCCGGGGTGAATAGAATAAGAGGAAAGGTGAGCTTCATCAAGAACTCACTTCCTCAAATCAAGAGCATTAGGAACAAATAAACGACCATGGAAACGAAGAACACCTTCATCATCAAACTTGAAATCTTTAGCTTTACCTTCAAGAAGTTTGGCTTGAATGGACTTGTAGGTAAGATCATCAACTTGGCTTTCACGGATCTCACGGAGAAACACAGGTTCAGCAGTCATAGCACCAACATAAACAAAACCACGCTCCACGAATTCCAACTTCAATCTTTTAAATCGGCACAAAGATCATCGGGTAAAACATGCATAGCATTCAAAGCATGAGAAGCTTTCCTACTAAGAGCATCGGCAACAACATTAGCCTTCCCTTCATGTAACAATAACTCAAAATCATAATCATTCACCAATTCCAACCATCTTCTTTGCCTCATATTCAACTCTTTTTGAGTAAATATGTACTTCAAACTTTTGTGATCGCTGAATATACGACAATGAACTCCAATTAGATAATGTCGCCACACTTTCAAAGCATGAACAACGGCGGCCAATTCTAAATCATGAGTAGGATAGTTCACTTCATGAACTCTCAACTGCCTCGAAGCATAAGCCACCACCTTCCTACTTTGCATAAGAACACAACCCAATCCCATCTTAGAAGCATCACAATAGACATCAAAGTCTACTCCATCTTCAGGCAAAGTGAACACCGGAGCGGTAGTTAACCTCTTCTTTAACTCTTGAAACGCAAATTCACAAGCTTCATTCCATAGGAACTTGGTTTCCTTCTTCAACAACTGGGTCATCGGTCTAGCAAGCTTAGAGAAATCCTTGACAAATCTTCGGTAATAACCAGCTAAACCAAGAAAACTTCGAATCTCTCTAATATCGGTCGGACGGTCGGACTCTTCCAATCCACCACAGCTTCAATCTTCGAAGGATCCACCATAACACCTTCTTTAGAAATCACATGCCCAAGAAAGGACACTTTAGGTAACCAAAATTCACATTTGGAGAATTTAGCATACCACTTCTGACGACAGAGAACACCCAAAATAATCCTTAGATGAATAGCATGCTCTTCTTCGGACTTGGAGAAAATAAGAATATCATAAATGAACACCACCACACACTTATCAAGATACTCACTAAATGTGCGGTTCATTTGATCCATAAAGATAGCGGGAGCATTCGTCAATCCAAAAGGCATCACCTTGAACTCATAATGACCATACGTTGTACTAAAAGCGGTCTTTGGAATATCAACATCTCGAACGGGAATTTGGTGATAACCGGATCTCAAATCAATCTTGGAGAAAGTAGAAGCACCTTTTAGTTGATCAAACAAATCTTCAATTCGGTCGGAGCCATACGGTAAGGAGCCTTGGCTACAAGTCCAGAACATGGAACAAGATCAATAGAGAATTCAACATCACGCTCGGGAGGGATCCCGGGCAAATCTTCGGGGAATACATCAACGAATTCTTGAACAATAGGCACATATTCAATACTTGGTAAAGAGGTAGATGAAGAAGTCACAACACACAAGTATGCTTGGTGACCTTTTCTAACCATACTTACCAATTTCATAGCAGAAATCAAAGACACACCTTTTCAGGGATGAGATCCCTTATAGGTTATTCTAACTCCTAAAGGACTCTTTAAATAAATCTTTTGATCACGACACTCGAACCTAGCATGATACAATGCTAACCAATCAATACCTAAAATTATATCAAACTCTCCTAGAGGGAACTTAAGGAGATTAGCGGGGAAAATAGAACCCGCAATAGATATTGGGACATTAGGGTAAAGGGTAGAACAAGAGATAATATCTCCGGATGGTAAGGATATGGGAGTATCCTCACTAGATGTAGGCTTGATAGATAATTTATTAGCATATATCATTGACACAAAAGACATAGAAGCACCGGTATCAAATAGAATAAGACACGGTTGCTCTAAGATTGAGAACATACCCGTAATGATCTCTGGATGAGCATCGGCTTCGGCACGGCTCATGACAAAGATGGAACCCTTAGGTTTAGCAGGAGGAGGAGGGGGCAACTTTCGATCGGGGCAATCCTCGTAACGATGACCACCCTTTTGACAAAAGTAGCAAAGATAAGGTCGGTTGGAACAAGGCACACCGGGATGGTGTGGTTGTCTACAACGGTTACATTGACGACCTTGAGGTTGAGCTTGAGGAGCATAAGGCCTATGAGCCACATTTGAAGTAGCTCTAGGAATAAAAGGAGTAGGATTTCTTGTAATTGCATTGGAAGGAGGATTGAATCTCCTCTTGTTATCATAAGAATTAGAAGGAGACGGAATAAACGGTCTCTTCCCATAAACATTCGGCCTAGGAGCATAAGAAGGAGAGGGATTATTCATCAGGGCTTCATCTCTAATAGCCTTCATAGATTTCTCGGCCCACAAAGCATCATCATAAAGATCCCCAAAGGAGGTAGTATTCCACCTCACTTTGCTTTGCAGAACGGCACTCAACTTGTTTCGGTAATAGAACGCTCGGTCCTCATCATCTCGGATAAGTCTTGGAGCAAAATGAGCAAGCTTATTGAACTCCGTAGTGAAGTCCTGAGCTGACAAGTTGCCTTGTTTAAAGTCGATGAACTCCTTGAGCCTTTGTTGTTTAAGCTCTTTAGGATAGAATCTACCTTCCACAAGAGCTTTGAAACAAGCCCAGTTGAAGTCCTCTTCCAGAACAGCGGTGGCACTTGTGATAGCCCACCAGTTATCAGCTTCCCTAACAAGGAAGTGCTTTGCGATCCTCACCTTGTCGTCTTTGCGGACTTGGTATAGATCGAACTGCTTCTCCATCTCACGTAACCAATCGGATAGCTCCGTAGGGTCCGGTTCTCCACCATAGGGTACAATTTTACTCCTTGCTATTTGTCCAGCTACCCATGCATAGCCACCTTGATGGTTATCTTCCCTTCTAGGGGGAACTTGGTTGGCATGAGCTAAAGCTGCATCTTGCTGATTTTTCAGCACTTGAGTGAGAGCTTCCAACATAACGTTCTCAACTAGACGTGGTCTAACCATCTTCATAAGAAACAAAAACAAATTAAGTTACTCCTATCAATTAGCATAAACAAATAGACTACCAAGTAAAATCCTTAACTTCTACCCAACTCTCATTAATTATTTTAAGGTCAAGTAGTTTAAGTTAGGGTTCACGTGTGTGCGTCGGGAGCGATAAAGCTCTGATACCAACTGTGACAACCCTCGCGAATGCGGAACTAAAACATACAAGCATGTGATATAATAAGCGGAAATACGGTAAAAAAAAAAACCTTTATACATGCAAGATAAGTATACGAGGAGTGTCAAATTACAAACCGAATACAAAATACTATAAGATAAGAGACGTAGTCTCTCAAAAAGGTTAACAATGTCAAAGAGATTAGCAAACTAGCTAACTAACGACTAGAGGTGAATCTTTCAGGGACAACGCCCGCTAGCTCACACCCAAACCCAAAATAGCATAAGCAAAAAGCCATCCAAATCAAGCAACCTGTTCATCCATGAAAAACATGAACGCCACAGTCAGTGGGGAGTAACTCCGGGTTCTCCCAGCCATATCACATTAAACGTACATAAAAGGAAATACAAAAGTAGAAGCATGCATATATAGATATACATGTGAAATACGATAAGGATAGATAGGCAATTCGATATATCATAATAAGAGCATAAGGAATACAAATCCGAATCCATCATGTTATACAAAGACTCGGGGAAGACACTCTTAGGCAACCGAATACGCTCACTAGGGCTTACATCTCACCGTTAGCGGTATAAGTTTGATAAGATTGAGACTCAACAAACAAACCATGCCAAGTCAATGCAATGATCATGAATAATCAATCATGTAATCACGCATCCAAACACAACAATACAATGACGACATCTCTCACGGTAAATGAAACGCACTAGCACCGTGTACATGGCAAGTAAGATTAACAGGTATCCACGAGATAAAAATTTCCCTGAACGCATACACGATCACATTTCGTATATGTAGACTAATTTCCTCCGGTAGGACGACGATAATAATACGGTCCTAGTCTAAATCTGGCCAGAATCCCGGAATCGCATTTTCCAGTGCGACATATGATAAACGTTTCGCATCCAAGACTCGGTCAATCAAATGACGCCGAGTACCCCAAATTCGGTAGAATAATTCACGAAAGAGGCGGAAAAGAGTTCGAGCCACATAACAAGCGGTACGCTACATGCAAATAAAACCACCTCGCAAGTACACAACATTTGACGGCCGGGTCGATCAACGCAAAGCGTTCAACTCCCAACAACGTTGTCATATGCCCACTACACATGCAATTAAGCAGTAGGATACATCCCCGTTCCGACATTACAGCCTTACAAACGTGGAGGTAGCCAAGGGAATGAGAGTACAAAGCACAAGACAAAATAGTGCTCAAACCGTAACATTTTGTAAAAACCTACTCAAAGTGGAAACATACCAAAACCGTCACAAAACATGTGATACAAGCGAATGAAATGTCATATATTCAAAATATTAATATTATAAGTCACTACGTAAAATTATACGATAAGCAAACGATCGGAATTATTATAAATGAAAACCGTAAACAAAATTTACAAAGAACATCCAGCAGGAGCCAGCCGGTCAGGTGGACCGGCTGCCGGTCAACCGGCTAAGGCCATCCTTCATATGAAAAACAAACTTGAAAATACAGGGTGTCCCGGCCGGTCAGGTGGACCGGCTGCCGGCTACCCGACTGGGATCAGAGGGTCATGAGAAAAACCAAGGGAAAAAGAAGGGTGTCTCAGTCGGTGGTCTGACCGGCTGCCGGTCGACCGGCTGAGACCAACTTCATAATTCAAAAATCACGTAACATGCAATAATATATAGCCACTGCCCCAGCCGGTGGTCCGACTGGCTGCCGGTCGACCGGCTGGGTTCATAGTACTCGAAAATCACCATTTCAACTAAGTTTCAACATTTATCAATTATCGATTATCAACATAATTCATAGATTCTCATATAAATTCTCAACAAAAAATATCCATCATCAATAATACAATCCCTAAGCATACTAACCATAATCTGAATACGATTACTAGCCTAGAAATCACATAAAACACGTAAATGATATCGAGTAACCCTTCACCGTTACCTTATTGCGTCTTCACTACTCGTCAAGGTCCTCTTCTATTAGGAAATAGTCTTTGTCGGGGTCTTGAAGGTCACCACCTACAAAATTGTTAATAAAAGATGAATTTACTTCACCTTGAGAAAGACGGAAAGTTTGAAAAGCGAGAAAGACGGTAATTTTATTATCAATACGGATAGAGGAAGCTAAGAGGGGAAGAATAAGACGAACTTACGCGAATTTGAGCAAGAAACGAATGAGATAAGATGATTCAAAGATTGGATCAAACTGGAGGCAAGGGTTTTGATGGTTTCTTAGTGATGAAGTAAGTGTTGTGTTTGAGTTGTGAAGAAATAGGTTAAGTTGTAGTATGAGATGTATAAGGAAAAAGTCAACAAATGTCAATGACAGCTTAAGACGGGTTTTACATGGAATATCGCGGAAATTCCAAATACGAACTCGGAAGTTCTAAATTCGACTCGGAAAATTAAATTCTAAATTAAAACTTAATTTCGCTGAAAAGTATCCGTAAAATATTTTCACTATAAAAATAGGCTACATTTCCGGGTGTTACAAAATTCTCTTGACACTCCCATGGAATTCAGGGATGGAGCTCCACATATTGAAATATTTAACTAGAAGGTTATTGTTGTGCCTTCTTATACCGTTTCTGACTACACATGGAGTATTATCAAAATGGCCTTCAGGAAAGAACTTAGCAATGTAATTAGGGAACATTTGCATCCACCCTGATTGACTAAACATCTATCAATTCTGCTATAAGTTCTTGTCTTAGATATCAATAAGATTACAAGCATTCATGCAATCTAAATGGCTCAGCCTCAGCATTAGAAACCTTGCCCCCAATCGTTCCCTGTCCTGTAGCACACTGTTGAAATACCCACCAACAATCCAGGGGCCCTAAATAGTACATGCAAAATACTTAAACCCGACTCAAAGAGGATCTCTCTCACAAGCCCTATTAAACCCACATTATTTCAATGTTATAACCAAAGTAGCTATAACTTTGCATATGAACTTCGAAAGTTATACCTCAAGCTCCTATAACTTTGTCTCACAGAATTCTTCAAATTTATGCCTTAAGCTCCTATAAATTTGATCTCCTTTCTTGTAATTGTTGTTAGTTATAATAAGACTAAAGCACACAATGACATGTACATGATATACTCCCTCCAAATAATCATGTTGTTCCCTCTTTCTATTTTGAGCTAAGTGTGGTGATATTTCCTCTTTCCTTATTTGTGAGTAGTTGTGTGGTCCAAATTTTATTGAATGTGAGAAGTGTGTTTTCTGTGGTCAAAATTGATTTCCTTAATCTTTGTGTCCAAAAGAAAAGGGAACAACATGGTTAATTGGAGGCAGTATCAATTAAAGCACATTATCAAGTATATACTTGTCATTGTCAAAACTATAAAATAGGTCCAACAAATTTCCCCTTTTTGATGATGACAAGTCTCTTATGATTTCTCTTATGGTTGTGACGAAGTATAGTGCCCCCTCAACAAAATACTACCAAAGTTATAGTAACGTTGATCGCAAGAACACATCAACCTAGCCAAAGTTATAACTCGAAATACTTTAAGAGATAACGGGTCTTGACAAGGAGCAAGCTTAAGCAAAGACTCAAATAATATCATTTCTTCCCCCTCTTGGCATCATTGAAAAGACAAGAACAAGGATATAAAATGACTAGAATAACATACTCAAAGGCAAGAAATAGAGATGCAAAATACGCAATACTTAACGATCATAGCAATCAAAATCAAGTACTAAATGTTAGTTAAACTATAAACCACAAAGAAAAGTGTTAATTGCCAATGGGCCGAATATAGTGTAAGCCAAAATGGGCTGAATGGACAATAGGATAAGTAGTTTAAGGACAAACAAATAAAGACGATAAAAATCAAGGCATATTTGGTTGACGGGGGATAGAGGGGTCGATATAGCCGGTAAAAGTACGGTACTCAATGGTGTCCCATGATTAGCTTGTGGGGTGAGGCATGAATCAAAGTTCCGAACCTTCATGGATAAGGCCTCCGTCGCATCATAGATAGTGTGCAAACCATCTCGCATTTCCGCTCCGCTCTTCACCAATGCACCTCCTTGGCTAACCAAGATTTGCACCCGATCCCGTTGCCTATATAGTTCTTGTCTAACATCAACCACATTCCTCTCAATTTTAGCAAGGATTAACCTTTGTCATCCAAGCCTTCAAGTCCCCACTCACAACCAACCCACCATGGTCACAGTTTGAGCTTGGACTCCCCAATGCCACGGTTTTCACCACCTTATCGACCACCTCATCAATTTTATTATATTGTGCATCAAGGCGCTCCATAACATTCTCCATAAACAAGTCCAATTTTGTTTCAAAAGCCGAAAAATCAACAATATTTGGTTTAACATCAACCGAACCCACTTTAGATTGAAAAACCAAATCCGGACCCACGACTACCATCTTCATAAATTTCAAGTAAGTATCATTCATGTCATTCTTAATATTGACTCCATAACTAGCCAGATCAACAATCCCCTTTGCCTCATAAACCCGAGACAACCACATTCCATAAGGAAGGTCCAAGGTTGTGTATACCTTGTCCTCCGTCACGGAAAAACTTGTTCGAAAAATCCGAGCAAACAGAAGATAAGCCAAATTAATCCTTTCACCCTCAAGCCACTTTTTAACATTCATCATCTCATAACAACTAACCTTGTCCCGACCACCCCGTCGCGGCACAATGGTATTCCCAAAGTAATTCAAGAAAAATTTCATGATTGGTGTAAAATTTCCCGCCAACACACAACTAGACAAAGTTGCCTTATCATCAAAATATCTTTTAACATTTAGTTTGCCCGTGTCCGACAACTCATCCCATGACGTACTCGGGATTATTTTGGCTCCATCACCAGGAACCAAAAACAGAGTACAAAAGTCATTGATAGAGACTGAAATTTCTTGGCCATTTACCACGGCATGTAAGACTCTAGATGTCATAGAAACGGAAGCATAAAATTGAATTACCTCGATGGGATAGATAGGACCCGTAAACCGAGACCATGCTCCCATTCTTGAAATTTCAAGAAATCGTTGAAGAATTTCAAGGCGAGATATTTTTCACACCAAGATTGCGGGAAACTCCGACCACCATGAATACCATATTTTGCAACCCGATTAACCAATTGTCGTTCTTTCTTTAGTAAATCGTAGTTTATCATGTTCGGATTCCGTTACTTGGGGTAGAAACTCGCGAAACAGAGGGCGTTTTGTTCCTTCTATTTCCGTGATTTTGACGTCTTTACTAGCATCTATTTGTACCTTGTTCTTCCCCTTGTTTAATCGACGCCTTTTAGTTCCTTCAAGCACCGAACCCGACTCGGTTTGGGTCAAGGTTGGGGATTTTTGGTTGGGTTGTGGTGAAGGATTAGTAGACATGCAAGGTATTTGAGGTTTGGAGTTTGGGGTGTTGGTGTTTTTAGTTGTGGACCATGTGGAAGCCAAGGATGTGTGAGTTTTCTGTTTTTTTTTTCCGTGTAGAAGAAGGAAGGTGGTGTTGGTGATGTGTCATCATACTTTTAAGGTCGAGCAGGATGAGGATCCACCCGCATCGGCTTTCCGGATGCGACTTTTGTAGTGCTTTCAGTAGGACTAATAATTACGCTTTTAAAAGTAACAAGAAAACATACGCTAAGTCCACCAAGCATAAATGACATTTAATATGGCTGCTTTGATCTTTGTGCCCAAACGTTTTATGTTATAACCTAGTTTGTATTTTATGTAGTTTTAGTTTATTGTTTTGTTATTCCCTTAGGTAAAGTGCTAAGTGTAACATCAAGTTGTTCAAGGTGTATGATGCATACTTCTCATGTAAGTAGTACAAATCGAGATGCTTGGTACGTTACATGGACAAGCTAAGTGGAATAAAAAATAATTCTCATAAAAATCCTTGTAAATCTCTCTTGTCCATAATAAAAGTCCTAGTTTTTTTTATTTATAAAACATTGTTCCTTATAATCTTCGTACTTACTATGTGTTCGTAATCTTCGTATCAGAGTCACGGTAGTCTAAGCCTTAACTCTTATATTCCTAATAATTATTCAAAAATAATGAGTGATCCTTTCCACTAATACCCTAAGTTTGGAGAAGTTTGCTCTGTGGTTGCCAATCTGTGGATCTTCCACATCAAAAAATTCTTACTAGGCAAAATCATGTGTAAAGGCTTAACTATGATGTTCTTAAAAGCATGTACCTTGAGACAAAACTTAAGACGATTTGTTGTCTCGGTTTAATAATTTAAGAACAAAAAAGTTAATACTTTATATGATGAGTCATAATTATATACATGTTTATGCCTCCCCTTTATCATTTTTGTGACGATTTTGTGCTTAATTATATGATTAGTTGCCGTTAAATGTTAGAATGTCGATACTCCCGCTTTTGTGTACTATTGTGTAGATTCGCTGCGATTTGGATGCATTGCTTTAGTATAAATACAAATCTCATTTTTCATAGGTAGGTTATACTTTTTATTACCTTATAACTCGTAGAAAACTTCATATTTAATTACATTGTTATTGGGTTTATTTTATCAACATCGCTCCTGTGACACCCTCAAATTTGAGGAAAAATAAACAAGTAATTTAAATAAATAAAAGATGAGAATACGTTTCTAATAGGTTCACTTTAGTGAAAATCGGTAAATTTTAAAACCGGAACCTACTATTAAATATATTCATCATAACAAAGGTGTCTTAAAGAAAAGGGTTCATAACAAAAGGAAAATAATATTATACATAAAAATTATCCAAAACGGGAGACATATCTACCGTATAAATACGGAAATAAAAGAGTGTATAATAATATACAATCCTAAGAACCGAATATAGGTCCAAGGTAAATACTTCACTCGCTAGCTCGTCAATGTACCCAAGTATGCATCACAAACCTGCCAACCGCATTAAATATAAACACGGAAGCCACAGTCAGTGGGGAGTAACTCCGAGTTCTCCCAGCCACGAAATGTCGAGTTTAATTAAACATGAATAACATAAAAGCAATGTATATGGAAAATACAAAAACCTTAACATATATGATATGATTTTCATGTTATGAAACAAATAACTAACATATAACCTAGCATATGAAAGCTATCATGTGAAATCGATAATAAACTATAACCCGAGGTAGGGAAGCTGGTATGCTGGCTAAGCGGTTACCATGTAACATGGGCCTGATACACTCAAACCCTAATCAACACGTAATCATGTGAATCAGTTAACAACCGTTAATCCAAACTCTATCAATCCTAGCCGGCTTGCATCTCACCTTCTAGAACTCATAGAATCATACAAACATGAAAGACCAATACGTCTACAAACAGGCATAAGTTCCTAGGACAGTCAATAGAAGACTTCTGTAACTCGAGGATATACCACAAGGTAGGAAAACATCCTAGTCCTAGACTGATCAGACCTAGCGACAACAGCTATTCCATTCCCCGTCCCATGACATAACCGTCTATGAGAAACTCTACTAGGCGACCCCCTAAGCAGAGAT
>JAIUZE010019759.1:0-11045 GCA_022085475.1 Heliosperma pusillum
ATTACATTAATTTGTTATTAGCCTAGTCTGGGTAATTTATCTTTGCATCGGGCTTGCGACAGGCTTGATCAAATTTTGGCGCCGTTGTCGGGGAGCACGGTTTAGTTTTCCTTTTTATTGCGATTTCTATCACGATTAGTTTTATCTAGTCTTTAGGAACTCAAAATTCCTTTAGACCTCTCTTGATTTTTCATCTTAGCTTTTCTATCTTATGCCCAGATCTTCTAGACTAGGGACCCCTATTCCTTTGGACCCCGAACTAGAAAGAACTTTGCGTAGGAAATTAAAGCTATTCAACGAAATTTCAAAAGCTTCTGACATTTCAAGTTTAGATCGTATTCGTGAGAAATACTCGGATATCTTACCTAATCTTGAAGGAGAAGAAGATCCATTTTCCTCTCCATTTCAAAAATTCATTCAACCTTCAGCCAACATTCCATCTTCATCTTCGCAACAAAAAATGGTTCGACTTTCCGATCATTCTAAACCCACCGCAGATACACTTCCAAAGGGTATCGCTACACCTCAAATTACAGCTCAAAACTTCGAAATCAAACCTGCCTTCATCAATTTGATAGAAAAAAATCAATTTGGTGGCAATGCCACAGAAGACCCTAACCTTCATATCCAAAACTTCTGTGACTATTGCTCCACAATTAGACAAACTGGAGTATCCCAAGAACAGATTAGGGAAATGCCCTTTCCCTTTTCTTTAAGAGGAAAGGCAAAACTCTGGATCAATAGTCTTGACCGAGTTGCCCTAGGAATAGTTGATTGGGATGGTCTAGCTCTTGCTTTCTATCAAAAATACTTCCCACCAGAACGAACCGCACTCTTACGAAGTCAAATTACTGGATTCCGTCAGAGAGGCGACGAAAGCCTTTATGAGGCATGGGAAAGATATAAGGAATTAAAAAGAGAATGTCCTTATCATGGCCTTGATTCATGGTTCCTGGCTATCACATTCTACAACAGTTGTTGTGGCGAATCGCGTCGTATCCTCGACTCCGCTAACAATGGTCGTTTTGATCAAATCGATGTAGAGATAGCTAGTGCGACTATCGAGTCAATGGCAATCCACGACTCTCAGTATAGCAACTCGCGTGCTATACCGCTCAAAGCCAAGCAGGATGATTCGAGTAAAGTAGCACTCCTGGAAGCCCAATTAGCCCTTCTGCAGCAGCAAGTAGGAAGCTCTTCCCAATCCAAGGAACATATTAACGTCACTAACCACGTAGTAGTATGTGAGACATGTGGGATTGGAGGGCATATTTTTCAAGATTGTAGAAGTTCAATAGAGCAAGTCAATGCCTATCAAGGATATAGGCAAGGCAACGCTTTCTCAAACTTCTATAACGAAAACACAAAAAACCACCCGTTTTTGTCCTACAAAAGTACCAATGTTCAAAATCCCCACCAACAAACTCAACAACCATTCATACCATACCAACAAAAGCCTTACAATCCACCTGGTTTTCAAAACCAGAGACCTTCATTCCAACCTAACTTCAACCAACCATACCAAAATCAACACCAACCACCTCAAATTCAAGGCCAACCAAATGACTCAAGTTTGAGCAAAATTGAATCTATGCTTCTACAAGTTGTTCAAAAACAAGATTCAATGTTTGCTCAATTTCATGGTGAACAACCGAGGGACACTGCAAATGCTATCACCCTTAGGAGTGGTACCACTTACACGGAACCTCAGCAACCCAAAGAACCAACAGTTGAGCCTTCACCAGTAGAAAGCCAAAAAGAAACCCAACCATCCACCGCTAAGGAAGCGGAAGACAAATCTAAAAAGAAGGATGAACTTGAAAAGGAACCCATCAAAATTCAAGTTCCATTTCCCCAACGTTTGAGGAGAAATCATAAGGAAACCCAATTCGGTAAATTCATGGAAGTTGTCAAAAACCTCCAAGTAACGGTTCCCTTCACTGAATTAATCACTCAAATACCTTCTTACACGAAATTTATGAAGGATATCTTAACAAAGAAGAGGACTCTGGATGATGTTGAAATCATCGCGTTCACCGCCGAATGCAGTGCGTTATTGCAAAATAAGTTCCCTCCTAAGTTGAAGGATCCTGGTAGTTTCTCTATACCTTGCACTATAGGCACCTACACGATTGATAAAGCTTTATGCGATCTAGGTGCTAGTGTGAGCGTTATGCCCTATTCCATTTGCGAAAAATTGAATATGGGAATTCTGAAATGCACAAGTATCACCCTGCAAATGGCAGATCATTCCCTAAAACAACCTATGGGAGTTTTAGAAGATGTACCTGTTAGAGTAGGGAAGTTTTTCATTCCAGTCGATTTTATAGTGTTGGATATGGCTGAAGATTCGCAAATCCCTATCATTCTAGGAAGGCCATTTCTACACACTGCGGGTGCAGTAATCGATGTCAAGAATGGAAAATTGACATTAGAAGTAGGTGATGATAAAGTCACCTACAACTTAAACAGTGCAATGAAGAGCCCTATGCTTGAAGAGCCTTGCTGTTTTCTTGACATTGTCGACTCAATCATTGATGAATCTCTGTACCCATCAATAATTGAGGATCCTTTAAAAGCAATTTTATTGTTAGAGGATATCTCTGAGAATGACAATTTTGAGATCAGTGAGCTGGAAAGGGACTTGACTGGTAAAGAGATACCGTCTGAAGAAGTTGAGGAGTTCATAAGCTTAATTGATGCTCCTGCCAAGGCAGAAGTACATAAACCTGAACTTAAACCTCTTCCCTCAAATCTAAAATATGCTTTTTTAGATGAGTCTGAATATTGCCCAGTCATAGTAAGTGCTCTTCTAGATGAAAATCAGTTAAACTCACTATTGATTGTTTTGAGGAAACATAAAAAGGCAATAGGCTATAAGCTTGAAGACCTCACAGGCATAAGCCCTGACTTCTGCATGCATAGAATTAACTTAGAAGAAGGCCAAAGACCTTGTGTTCTAGGTCAACGCCGTCTTAATCCCAACATGCAAGAGGTAGTTAAAACTGAAGTTCTGAAATTGCTAGATGCTGGCATAATCTATGCAATTTCTGACTCAAAATGGGTTAGCCCTGTCCAAGTTGTTCCCAAGAAAGGAGGAATAACAGTAGTCAAGAATGAGAAGAATGAGCTCATCCCCACTAGGATTGTGACGGGATGGCGTATGTTCATTGACTACAGGAAGTTGAATCAATCAACTAGAAAAGATCACTATCCTCTGCCCTTCATTGATCAAATGTTAGAGAGGTTAGCTTGCCACAAATATTTCTGTTATTTAGATGGTTATTCAGGATTTTTCCAAATTCCTATCCACCCTGAGGACCAAGAGAAAACCACCTTCACCTGTCCCTATGGCACTTTTGCTTATCGCCGAATGCCATTTGGCTTGTGTAATGCACCTGCAACTTTCCAGCGTTGCATGACTAGTATCTTTTCTGACTTTGTTGAGACTATCATGGAAGTATTTATGGACGACTTTAGCGTCTATGGCATTTCCTTCGATAATTGTTTGACAAATCTGTCTAAGGTGCTAAAACGCTGTGAAGAAGTCGACCTTGTTCTCAACTGGGAAAAGTGTCACTTCATGGTGAACGAAGGTGTAGTTTTGGGACACATCATTTCTGAAAGAGGTATTGAAG
Organism: Heliosperma pusillum; assembly: GCA_022085475.1. NCBI lineage: Eukaryota > Viridiplantae > Streptophyta > Magnoliopsida > Caryophyllales > Caryophyllaceae > Heliosperma > Heliosperma pusillum. Next base: position 3,639 of record JAIUZE010019759.1, read on the forward strand.
TGTATCGAGCTAAGATCCAAGTTATTGAACAACTACCACCACCTGCTAATATAAAAGGAATCAGGAGTTTCCTTGGCCACGCCGGTTTCTACCGACGGTTTATTAAAGATTTTTCTAAAATAGCCAAACCCCTGACTGAACTTCCTTTTAAGGATGCGCCTTTTATTTTCACGAAGGAATGCCTCGAGGCATTCAACAAAATCAAACGCGCTTTAATCACCGCACCTATAATCCAGTCACCTGATTGGAATCTTCCATTTGAGCTTATGTGCGATGCGAGTGATTACGCCGTTGGAGTTGTTTTGGGGCAACGAAAGGAAAAGTTCCTTCCTGCTATTTACTATGCTAGTAAAACGTTAGATCCTGCCCAAATCAACTATGCCACTACTGAAAAAGAACTTCTTGCCATTGTCTTTGCCTTAGACAAATTCCGTTCTTACCTTATAGGATCGAAAGTCATTGTTTACACTGACCACGCTGCTTTGAAATATCTGCTTTCAAAGAAAGAGGCAAAACCTCGGCTTATCCGATGGATCTTACTCCTTCAAGAGTTTGATCTAGAGATCCGGGATAAGAAAGGAGCAGAAAATGTAGTCGCTGACCATCTTTCAAGGATAAGAGTAACTGAAATAGGATTGCCAACACCAATTAATGATTCGTTTGCTGATGATTCATTAATGGCAGTTGCTGACTATTCTCCTTGGTATGCTGATATGGCCAACTTTCTCGTCAGTCAACAGGTACCTTCTGACCTTTCTTATAACCAAAGGAAGCGATTTTTGCATGATGCAAAATTCTTCGTTTGGGATGATCCTTATCTTTTCAAATAGTGCTCTGATGGTCTTTATAGACGATGTATCCCTCAGTGGGAAGTTAAAGGAGTTTTAGAAGGATGCCACTCATCTGCTTATGGTGGTCATCATGGTCCGTCCAAGACCGTAGCCAAAGTCTTACAATCCGGGTTTTTCTGGCCCTCGATGTTTAAAGATTCAAAAGATTTTGTTCTAGCTTGTGACGCTTGTCAACGAATGGGTCAAATATCCAAGAGACATGAGATGCCTCAAAATGGCATATTAGAAGTTGAAATATTCGATGTCTGGGGTATTGACTATCAAGGACCATTCCCTTCTTCTAACGGGAATCGTTACATCTTAGTCGCTGTTGACTATGTTTCCAAGTGGGTAGAAGCAATCGCCACTCCCACTAATGATGCTAGAGCTGTGATACGACTATTTAAGAAGATCATATTTCCACGTTTTGGTGTACCCAGAACCGTGATTAGTGATCGAGGAACTCATGTTGGAGAGAAGCAGTTAGATACTCTGGTTGCTAAATATGGTGTGTATCACAGACGAGGATTAGCCTACCATCCTCAGACCAGCGGTCAAGTAGAAGTCTCAAATAGAGAGTTGAAAACAATTCTTCAGAAAGTAGTCTCAAGATCTAGAACTGATTGGAGTAATAAGCTCGATGACACCTTGTGGGCTTATCGCACAGCTTTCAAAACCCCGATTGGAACATCTCCTTATCGATTGGTTTATGGAAAGGCATGTCACCTTCCTGTCGAGTTAGAGTATAAAGCTTACTGGGCTATCAAAGAACTAAATTTAGACACTAAGCTTAGCGCCGATAGGAGACTCTTGCAACTCAATGAGCTAGAGGAATTTCGTTTGCAAGCTTATGAGAATTCTAGGATCTATAAGGAGAAAACGAAGCGTTGGCACGACAAGAGGATAATTAAGAAAGAATTTAATGTCGGTGACCAAGTACTTCTTTTCAACTCCCGTCTGAAAATTTTTCCAGGAAAACTTCGATCACGATGGTCTGGACCATTCACGGTCACATATGTGAGCAAGTACGGCTATGTGGAACTAGTGACTAGCAATGGTGAGAAATTCAAAGTTAATGGACACAGACTGAAACTCTATTATAGCAATTCTATCATCGGATGTTTAGATATTGTCTATACGGAGCGTCCATCCTCAACCCAATGATTCTAATGAAAAATTCGTCGAGCAAGACGTTAAACAAGCGCTTCTCAGGAGGCAACCCGTGTTTTCCCTTTTTGCATTTTTATTTTTGTTTTTCCCTTTTACGTTGTTTTGTTAGATTTGTTTGCAGATGAAAGAGTTTTTGAAGAATCTCTGAAGACCTTCCTTGTCAAAAGTCCAAAAGACTAGCTTGGGGGAGTCCGCACTGACTAGTACGCTTCATTCTTCTTTCATTTTTCCTTTCTTCCCATTAGGCGTCTCATTGCATATTTCGCTTTTGTGCTCACATTGAGGGCAATGTGATGTTTAGCTTTGGGGAGGGATTGCATTTTCCTTTTTGCATTTTAGTTATATTTTTCAAATTTTGAATAAGAAAGAGAAGATTCTTGAGAAAATTGAGAAAATTTAAAATTTTGAACACAATTGAATGCTTTTCATGCTTTGCTTGCTTGTTTACTATGCTATTATGTTACATTTCCTAAACTTAGAGCTTTCAAAAGATAATGATTCAATATTCATTGAATTATGCATACATGGGGAAGTCTTGTACACAGTAGGCATGGAACGAATCTATAGATGAGTACGCTTGATCTTGACATTTGGCAAACTACATATATTGTAAGGTAGAACCTCCTTAGACTGGTACATCCATACCCATTCTCATCTAGGTGTGTGTAGTTCTCCTTGTGATGTGTGTCATGTCAAAACGCATAAGTATGGTTCTCATTTCATTTCTATAAGCATTTCATTCATGATTCACTAAGATTTGAAGCCTTTTTCACTTTAATTTGCCCTTCAAAAATTAGCCCCTTCATACATGTGCTTTACAAAAAAACAGCTACGGATAGAAACTGCCTACCTTTTGAGCTAGTAGCTAGACTATGGTGTGTGGGTGCTCTTTTGAGAAGATTTGCTCTTATCTGTCAAAGTGAATTGGGAAAACGAAAAGTTCAAGAAGTGAAGTTGTGTTCAGAAAAGAAAAAATGAAAAAAAGAGAATCGAAAAATCGAAAAAGAAAAAAAAAAAAGGAGAAAGAAATGTAATAAAAGAAGAAGTTGTGAGTATCTCCTAAAAAAAGTCAATATATAGAAGGAGTTCACTCTTGTGTTTCGTGTGGAAAAAGCCAAATTGTTATTTCTGGCTTCATCATTTGTCTTGTGGAAATTCATCGAAAGTCTGGATTGGGTATTCATTTATCATTGGTCAGTTGCTAGCTCACTATAACCTTCACATGACCATAACTATTTGTCCACCTTTCACCCATTTCCCAAAGCCTTCTTCTCATATTTTTTCGGCTTCTTTTCTATGTGCATTGTGATCTTTGACTTGTGTTTTTAATTTTTTACCATATTAGACTGCGGACACATTTTCATGAGTCGTAGATAGGTGAGTGTCTCAAACATTTACACATAAAGAAATCACCTTTTACATACATTGAGTGTTCGAGTGTGCCGTGAGAGTCCATTTGTCAAAAGATCATGCAAGAGCTGAAATTCTGTAGTGAAATTCTTTGTGCTACGCCGTTATGTAAATCTCAACCATGTCTATGTATCATTCTTTCCCACGTTGCTTTTGGGTTATGATTCATTATGTTTTCAAAGCTTTATATTGAGATTTGTTTCTTGATGGTGTAGTAGCCAATGCTTGCAACCCTTGTCCTGGTATTGTTTGTTATGTTTGCTTGAGGACAAGCAAAGGTTTAGCTTGGGGGAGTTTGATAAGTGAATATTTGTATGATTTTAACCCCCACTTTAGCTCGGTTTTGTTTGTCATTTGTGCTTTGTTAAGCCGTTTTATGAGCTAATATCGTCTTCTAGGCGAATTCCTGTTTTCTAACTTGTTTTGTAGGGAAAGTGACGTTTCTACGCCCTTTTTCTATATTTCCGAGCATTTGCCTAGAACCCGACGATTTGAAGATGCAAGCTTGACCGTGTGTAAGGCATTTCAAGAAGGTTCACTAACTTAAGAGAGGGAAGAAGCAAAGACGGTTTCTTAATTGTCGGAAGACCAATCAATTTGACAGGAGAATTCATCGATTTACATCATATCCAAGCAACAAACCCGATTGTAGAGTCAAGGGGGATGTTGTAAGTCAAGTCAAAGCGAAGGACGTTGAAGAGTTAGTCAAGAGCTTCCAGAAGACAACTTACCCGATCGGGTAAGTGGTGTACCCGATCGGGTATTCCTGCTGCTTAGTGCATTGCGGCTCCTTCTTCCTAAATTTGCCCTATGTATTTATTACCCGACCTCTTCTCCACGAAACCCTAATACTGTAAATAGATGTGCCAAGCCCCTCATATCAATCATCCATATATCCAACATCCATATATCCAACATCATATACATTTTCTTACACAATCTTGTCTTATATTTCCTTTTAGCTTTAGTCTTCCTAGTTTAGATTTTCTTCTTCTTTTATCATTTGTTTCTACTTTATTTCTGTCCATTTCCTTTCAAAACATTAGCTTAGTTCAAATAGAATTTCAATCTTTGTATCTACTTTGTTGGGTTCAAGAGTTGTAATTCAAGATACGATATTTCTATGCGAGGGATTTCTATTATTGTTATCGCTTTCATCGTTGATCATCACCTAGGTATTCCTAATTTATCCTTTGTTTACCATTCTTTATTGCTTCCCATTTGTTCGTTACTTTCTATTCGTATCTTTTAGATTCGTTTTTACGTTGTTATAATCGCAGTTTCAATTCTTAGATTGTCATATAGCGTCGTTATTATCGCCACATAGAGAGTCTAAATTATTGTCAAATTCAACTAAATATGCTTATCTTAACTTTCATTGTTAATACCAACATAATCATGAGTGAGTAGTCACCTTTCTAGGGTGTAGGGTAGCCATGTTAGACTGATTAAAATATGATAATTGGATAAAGGAAATTGTGCCTTTAAAACATTGTGTCTATGCATGTTTGGACTTTAACGATAGTTGACGATTCTTGATCACAATCATTGACTAGTATGGAATTCTTTTCCAAGGTAGATATACAGGAATTGAATAGACAAAGCGTGACATAGTGGATTAAGACCTAGTAAATCGCACTAAAAGCCTGCTAGACCATCTGATCTATGATTGTAATGAACACACCATTCTTACAAACGCTCAATGAATTATTTGCATATCCTAAATCCAATTTCATTAATATGTCAATCTACATGTGTGAACCTATTTCCCTAGATGCTTCTCATTATTGTTAATTTATTATCTGCTTTATCATTTCCATTTCAGTTTGGTTTGCTTTTATTTATGTTCTTTGTTAGTTTAGACATCACCAAATCCAAAACTCAGAAAATCATTAGATAAAGCTCAATCGTGAGACGATTCACAATCTATAGGAAACACCATCTCCCTGAGGATCGACCCCTACTTCCCTAATTACATTAATTTGTTATTAGCCTAGTCTGGGTAATTTATCTTTGAATCGGGCTTGCGACAGGCCTGATCACATTCTTTGTACCCATTTACCATTTCATTTCCCATTTATTAATGATGATTTTTTTGACTTGAATTGATACAGGACGCTGGGAACATGAGGTCCATTTCCGGATATACGACGATGATGGAGGCCTATGAGAGGTTGACGGAGGAGGAGAGGGCTCTTTTTGAGGCAGGAGCCTTTGGAGACCTGATCCGGGCATGGAGGGCGATCAAGGCGAGGAAGATTTGGGCTAAACTTTGCATGATTTGGGCTTTTCTTGATTGGTATTGGGATACGACTTCGACCTTGCATATGCCTTTTGAAGAGGTTGAGGTCACCTTGGAGGACTACGACATGATTTCAGGTCTGCCGTGCGTAGAGGGGTCTTTAGAGTGGCCGTCAACGGCTATGAGGGTTGACTCAGAGGAGGCGAGGGGTTTAATCGGCTGGAACCTTCCGACGGGGGTAACTACCCTTCCCAGATTGGTTCTGAGCTCTTAAGTCAGGGACTACTTTGCGGGTAGGACTCCGGCGAGAGTGATGATAGGTGGGGAGATGGTGCCTCCTCTTCCTTGTACAGCTGAGCAGAGGGCTCGACTCTGGCTGTTGTGGTTCTTGTCTTAAGAAGTGGTCGATTTTGATTTTTAATATTTGTCCCACAAATACTTATTAATCAGATGCTTAATTATCTAGTATATTTAAGTGTTAATTTGATCATATAACAATTATATGAGTCAAATTAATAAATAATATATACTTAACATTTAAGTGATATTTTACCATTATATCAATATATAATGGGTCCCACAATGTCCAGTTAATTTATTTTACAACTCATTGTTAATATAATTAACTAATTACCTCTACCTCAAAATATATGCATAACCTCAACTAATTTAATGAATTAACGATTCACTAAATTAAATCTTATTTATCGTATTAAAATAAGACGTAAAATTTATTCAGTCAGTTATCGTATAATTGACTAGTAAACTTAAATGGAATGAGTTTCTAACTCAATTTCCAATAAATAACTCTCGTAATCAAACATATATCAAATATATACGTAAAAGACTAATTAAACTTTATCGTTTACAAATAATTAGTTTTCTGTTTGGGTCTCATCCTTTAGGCGTGACCGAAAGGGGTCAGTTGATCACTGCCGTAATACGACAATAACGTCTAACTCTAGTCAGCTGATCCTTATTGATTTACGTTAATCAACTGACGTGGAGTATCAATATACTAGTCATCCCACGAATATTCAAAAATGAGATTTATTATATAAATGCACTATTGTGGAGGACACTTACTCCAACAATCTCCCACTTGTCCAATACAAGTTGTGCATGTAGCCAGACTATTGCGGAGGACTCCTTCTATAACAATATCTCCCACTTGTCTCGACAAGTTGTGTGCTACTGATTCTCTTGTCTCTTTGTGCCACTTCCTCCCACTCATCGCAAGGTGTCTTTCAGGTCGCACTTGCGATTGAAAAATATAAACAGAGTGGTTTTCTTGATATGGGAGAGTAACTGTCTGGGCGGAAAATTTACCAGAGATCTCTTCCAAGCGTGGCCACGCATTTCCAGTCACTACTCCTCGAGTGGCCTGAAGATGTTATTACCCAACGTGGGTGGACAATTCCTGTTGACCCAACTTACACTGTATAATGGAAATCACCATGACCCAGAAGATGCCCATCAACCTCCTATCACGGCACAATTTAGGACAAAAACCAAGGTCAATCGGAAACTACACCGACTCAGGTAAATGGTTGTCAGTCTAAAGGATCGACTCATACGAATAATATAGAAATCCCTGCCATGACCAGGCTTCAACAATTTGATAAGGGATCCTATAAAGGTCACTGCCCGACAAAGTGTTATACAGTCTGCCTATGTAAACGACCAGTCATCTCCATGACCTCATGGCGCTGAACTAGCCATTGATCGACTTACAATCTAGTCACTACGAGACGT
>JAIUZE010019760.1:0-31950 GCA_022085475.1 Heliosperma pusillum
GGACCTATATTCGGTTCTTAGATTGTATATTATTATACACTATTTTATTTCCGTATTTATACGGGAGATATGTCTCCCGTCTTGTATATTTCTTTTGTAGAATATTATTTCCGTTTTGTAACGACCCTTTTTATTTTATGACACCTTCGTTATGTTTTATTATCTTTTATGTATTTAAATAAATTTTTTTTTCTTTCCGCAAATTTGAGGGTTGTTGTCACAATAGCCATTTGACTAAAACTTGGGTCTTGTCAAGTTAAAAAAACAGTCTGATTTCATTCCATATACGATATGGGTAGGTAGCGTACCTAATTTATAAGTTATTTGAATGAAACAAGTGCTTAATAATCCCACATTGACCACGAGAACAAAGCGTTTGTGACTCGTGATGCTGTCTTTCAATAAAAATACGATTATTTCTTGATAAGACAGAGTGGGAGAAAATGTTTCAAGAGCCACAAACTGAGCATATGGTCCGTAAAAAAGTTTTCTTCATTGCTTGTTCAGTAGTTGTTTCTTCGGAACCTAGGAGGTCAGGTGGAATTTTATCACTCCTTAATAGTGATGAAATATGTGACTTATAAAAGACTGTTTTTAGTCCCAACTTCTTGCTATGGCTTAGAGTCATACGATTCGTAATGGACTCCATGCATGATGGTCAGGTATGTGACCTGGTAAAATTTACTTGAAGAAGTACGACCTCTTCAATGTAAATTGATTTTTAAGATCGAAATTTGCATGCATGAACATTAAAATGTTTTCAAAGATAACTTGGTAGGCAAAGAGTTTTGCACCAACCTTAATTCTTTGATCCATTCGAATATACTTAGCGATTAAAGCATATCATAATAGTATGATGCCAACTGGATCTCAAGAACCACCTTCTTGAATACGATTCTAGAAGAGGTAGTATATTTTTATATTCACCTGTGGGTTCGTAGATCCTAATTATCCTAAGTTAATTTGCAAGCTTAAGAGTATGTCTTAAGTAAGCACTAAAGAGTTGGAATTAGTGTGTCAATCATGTTGCAAAATATTTCTCGATATCTCGAGGAATTATGTTTATACATGAATTTTAGTGGGAGTAATATGGTTTTCATCAGTCTTATATGTGGAGACATATTGATCATTTTAGATGATGGAAGATTTTGGAGAAGTATAATACATCTTTTAGATATCTGGATTTATAGAGATAAATCTAAAAGGATATTAGCATTGAGTCAAAATTCTTATATTGATAAGATCTTTTGACTAGTTCAAGGAAGTTGAAAACATAATAATTGATTCCTTTTCCTTCCGCTACGGGATCAATTATATACGCTGTGATGTATACTCAATCCGACATTTTGCATGCTTTGAGCATGACAAGTCGTTTGCAATCAAATCCAAGTGAAAGTCACTTGATAGCTATAATGAACATCCTTAGTACTTGCGAAGGACTAAAAGCTATGTTCCATGTGTTTGGAGTTTAAAATGAGTTGCGTGTAAGGGTTAACACAGACTTCAGTTGCAAACTGATCAAAGTGATTTGAAATCACGAGCTGGCTGTATTTTATAGAAGATTTATCTGTTGGAAGAGTTCCAAGCAGAAAAGACTATTGGAAAGGTTTCAAGTAGGAGTGACATTTTAAAATATAAATGTCATGTATCCGCTGGAAATGTTCCAGGCAGTTTATCATTGCGGATTTCACAACGGAAATGGAGTACATTGCGTCATATGATGATGCATATGAAAGTAGCTTGGATTCGACAGTATTGGAGGGACTAGAAGTAGTTCCTATAGTTGTATATCATATCCCATGATACTGGTAAAACAGTGGGAGCTACCTTTAGGCCAAGAGTCCTAAGTCTAGATTCAAACCTAGACACGTACTCAGAAAGTTTTATGTAATATGAGATTACGTAGACAAAAAGAAATAACGATCAGAACGATGGGAGAGATGCAAGTATTGCTAATCCATTAGCTATGCTTTTGCAGGCTGAACATGATAGTCATGTCATTTCAATGGGATTGAAATATATACCTGAATTGCTAAAGATTATAAGATATGAAATTATTGATAGCGTATCAATTTTTCCAAATATTTGATAATCGCATTCATTGTTAGAGTTTCATTAAAAACTTCTTTATTTAGTTTGACTAAATTTTAATACTTTGTTTATCCGAATTGGTTGAAAGAAAAGTGGAACCCAATTCAAGTGAACAGGATGAACTTAGTGTTTTGTCCCTAGTCACTCATTTGAGGTGACGTCTCGAAGTGACTAGATTGTAAGTCGATTGATGGTTGGTTCAGCACCATGGGGTCATGGAGATGACTTATTGTTTACATAGACAGACTGTGGAGACACTCTGTTGGGCAGTGACCATAATAGAGTCCCTTATCAAAATTGTTGAAAGCCTGGTCGTGGCGCGGATTTCTATTTTATTCCTATGAGTCGATTCTTTAGACTGGCGACCATTTACCTGAGTCGGTGTAGTTTCCGATTGACTTTGGTTTTTGTCCTAGGTCGTGCCGTGAAAGGAGGCCGATGGACATCTTCTGGGTCATGGTGATCTGCATCATACAGTGTAAGATGGGTCAACATGAGTTGTCACCCACGTTGGGTATTAACATCTTTGGGCCACTCGAGGAGTAGTAACTGGAAATGCGTGGCCACGCTCGGAAGAGATCTCTTGTAGATTTTCCGGTTAGACAGTTACTCTCCCAGATCGAGAAAGCCACTCTATTTATAATTTCAATTGCAAGTGCGACCTGTAAGACACCTTGCAATGAGTGGGAGGATGTGACACAAAAGACACAAGAGAATCGGTAGCACACAACTTGTCGAGACAAGTGGGAGAAATTGTAGGAGGAGGAGTCCTCCGCAATAGTGTTGCTACATGCACAACTTGTATCGGACAAGTAGGAGATTGTTGGAGTAAGTGTCCTCCACAATAGTGCATTTATATAATAAATATCATTTGGAATATACGTGGCATGATTAGTATATTTTGATACTCCACGTCAGTTGATTAACGTAAATCGGTAAAGCTTGGCTGACTAGAGTTTGACGTTATTGTCGTATGACGGCGGTAATAAACTGATCCCTTTAGGTCCAACCTTATAGTGAGACCCCAAATAGAATACTTATTTATTGGTTACGATACAGTTTATTAGAGCATTACATATATTTGATATGTACGTTTAGTTACGAGAGTTATTATTGGAAATTGAGTGGGAATTCATTCCCCTTAAGTTTATAGTCAATTATGCGATAATTGACTAATAAATTTATATCTTATTTTAATACGATTAAATAAGATTTAACTTAGTAATTAATCGTTAAATTACTAAATTAGTTGAGGTTTTGAGATAGAGGTAATTAGTTAATTATATTTACAAGAGTTGTAAAATAAATTAACTAAGCATTGTGGGACCCATTATATATTGATATAATGGTAGAATACTACTTAAAATGTTAAGTACATATTATTCATTTATTTGTGTCATATAATTGTTATATGATCAAATTAACACTTAATTATACAAGATAATTAAGCATATGATTAATAATTATTTGTGGGACAAATATCAAAAATCAAAATGGACCATTATAAGTCCAAGGGTACGGTTTTGTGCACATGGAAGATGCATGTGTGTTGTGCTTTTATTAACACACAATTCACTATATTGATAGTGATATATCATCCTAGCTTTAATCATTACTACCTTACTCATACTCTACCTTCTTACACAAGAATAAAATAAGCAAAATTGAGCCCTCTTGGAGCTCTTGTCATCCGGCCATATGGCCTTTAAATTGACCAAAAGTTGTTCAATTTTTTGATGCTTCTTCACTTGCTTATTTTTCTTACTTCTATCACTAACTCAACTTCTCTCTAAACTCTCATATACACTAATATTCTTAACCTATTACTAGTGTAGTAATACAACAATATTAGTAGTATTATGTCTTGCTTATTATCTAGTTAATAATAAGTTAAGATTATTTTGGGTTTAATCTTGGGTGCAACAAGAAGGAGGCCTTCTACTTTGGAGGTTGTTTAATGGAGGATCATCCATTATTTTCATGCTCAAGAACCATAAGAAAAGAGTTTCTTATTGTGCCCATTTTGCCGAAATTTTCCAATGTAAGAAAATTTCATCTTATCTTTATATTTATGCTTTTATATTTGCATGCATGATAACTAGATCCTAAATCATTAAGTTAATATAATTTAATGAACTAATTAGAGGAGTCTAATTAAAGGTCTAGGACTTTCAAAGGGAAGGGAAAGGCAGCGGCAACACGAGCTACAAAGAGAAGGAGAGGAAGCGAGTCCAACAACCCGAACCCGGACGAAGATTTGGAAATCGAGCAACTTCCGGGTTTTCCGGAAGTCGTCTTTGAGACGGATGCTCATAGACAAGCCTTTGCAGGGATTCAAGGGCTGGAAATGGAACCTACCGTCTTCCTTTGCCACGACGTCATACGTCGTTTAGGCTTGACGGAGCAAATGCAGAATTTTTTCGCGACTACAGATATGACTACTTTATACTCTATGCATGAGCTCTCCTACCGGAGTCTCACGCTGGAATTTTTGAGTAGTTTGAATAGTTGCGTAAATGCTGAGAATAAACCTTGTTTTTGTTTCCGTCTTGCCAATACTTCACGTGTCGTCCCCATGGATGAATTTGCTGCCATATTGGAGTTAGATTTCTCTTGTAGAAGGGATTCTGTAGAGCCAAAGGGATATGATTTAAGCCCGCTTTGGATGGCCTTGACCAGGAGGGTTTTGACCGATTTCCGTAGGAATTCGGCCCTTTTAATTCACCACCCTGTGCCTCGTTTTTGGCACATGTTAGTGTCAGGTACCTTTCTCTGTCGGCTAGAGCCGAACAACCTAACCCAACTTGACTTGACCCTCTTAGAGTCGCACTTGAATGTGCAAGGGTCGAGGGAGGCCTTCACCTTTCCCCTGATGAATGAAATTTATAGGAGGTGGAGGAAGTTGGGTAGGACCACCGTAGCGCGTAAACAGACGGTGGTCATGGGGGGTTTGTTGACATTTCTGGCTAAGCACTTTGACCCTGACTTTAATAGCGATGGGGCGTACGAGGCTTTAACCGGGGGGACACTTCTAGACGAGACTTCCCTAATCCACTCAAATTGGATTAGGCTTGACCGGACAAAGGGTTTTCTTTGGGTGATCAAGGATGCCACACCCTTTTACCTACCTTGTCATAGATTCCTCTTTTCGCGCCTAGGACCAACTTAGTTGATAGGCGGCCTAGCTACCTGCTACCAGTGACGATGGCAGGTGGTCAGGCCTCTTCTAGTGGCGCTAGGGAGGAGGGAGAGTCTCCCCAGCAACCTCGACCCCGACCCACATCTATACCGAGTCATAGTTCACCCCAAGTAACATTGCATGTTCCCCCTTTTCCCATACCACATTTGCATGCACCTTACCTCCCACCCAGTTATGTGAATATTCCCCCCTACCCCTTTGAGTACTCGGGGTATGTTCACCCCGACCCTACCATCTCTCCCCAGGGCGACTACCTGACCGGTCTCATGCAGAACCTGCATTTGAACATGCATGAAGACCGGGTGAATAATTATTATGCCTCAAACCCCAACTACTATATGCTGGCTAACCAAGGGTACATTGACCCGAATGGTTTTTTGCCAGGCTGGGCGCAACGTGATGTGTTGTTCCCCAATCTTGGAAACCAGGGAGGGGTTGGCGGCATGGAGACCGGGGGAGACCAAGGGAATCGGGAAGAGGGTGGTGATAGTGGGGGGCGGGATGAGGATGAGGATGAGGATGAGGATGAGATGGAGACCTTTTGAGGAGGTTTTTTTTGTTTTGTTTGATAATTGGAAGAGTCGGAGTGGTGTCTAGGTGGCTTGTTTAGCATCTACCCCCTCCCCTCTAGTGTGTGTCTCCTTCTCTCCTCTCTTTGATTGATATGAATTGCTTCTTTAACATGTAATTTTTGTGTTGTGTTGGTTGGCCTCGGTAACATTGGAGGCGGGTGTCCATCCCATCGGACACCAATCTTTTGCTCCTTCTTGAAAAATCCAAAATGACAAACCACATGCATTGCATCTAGATACTTCTCATGCATCACGTAGTTGCATTTTTAGGTGCCATTTTTAGACTTTCCCGTGGTTGGTACCCCCATGAGGGGCATTGCATTTATGCTCATTACCGCCACGACGAGACTCCGATATGGCACACTTAGTTAGTTTTTATTATTATCTGGACTTTCTTGTGGGAGGTACCCCCATGACGGGCATTGCATTTATGCACCTTACCACCGCAACGAGACTTTAAATTAGCATATAGCTTAGCTTGCATTTAATTAGATCATGCACTTTGTATTATATCTCTTGCATTTAGTTTTAGGAATATTATTTAGTTCATGCATTTCATATAGAATAGTTCATTTGCATAACTAACCCTCTTGTATATATTGTTTATATTGTCAATACTTCTCAAAAATAAAAAATAAAAAAAAAAGCCAAAAACAAGTTTTTATTTTTTCAAAATATTTAAAAAACCACAAAAACATGTTATTTTCCTTTTAGAAGATCATTCAAAAATCCAAAAACATGTATTTCTTTACCTTCAATAATCCTATTTCATACATTGAGGACAATGTTTGTTTCTATGTGGGGGATGGGAAACTATTTTCATAGTTTGAAAAATGTGAAAAAATCCAAAAACATGTTTTATTTTGCATTTAAAATCATTCAAAAATCCAAAAAAATTGAAAAAGTTTGAAAAATCCTAAAAATTAGCTTGTTTATATCTTACTTTGTATATATTTGCATTGTTTTTTCTTCTAACCTCCATACATAGGTCCGCCACACATCGCTTAAGAGAATTATAGAAGGGATTAAGAAGACCGCCATGGTCTGATCGTTCTTATTCCTTCCCCTTCTTTCTTTCTTTACTTCTTATCACATGAGGAGTTTGGAGGAATTGTTGATGATTGCGATGTTGATTTTGATGAATTGGCGGTTGTGTGACTTATGTGATGTTAGGGGGTTTCATTAGATTAATTGTCACGTAGTTCACTAGAGCATTTGCATTAGGTTGTATATATGTTGCTTAATTCTAGATCATGGCATATAGTTGCATTTAGGAGAACTTTTTGAAATTCCTAATTTGGAAATTGAACAAGCTTGGATAAGCCCGTGTAGATACTTTTTTTGATTAGCACTTTGCCTATTAAAATAGATTTTGAAACACCTTTTAATGTGTATTTTTAGTATAATTTTTGCACCGTTTCCTAGAGCCTAGTCAAGGGCTTGCATTTACCATCTTGACCATCCCCATGGTGTGAAAATTCCTTAGTGAACGCTTTCCTAGGTGACTCTCGAGGCCATGTAATTGTCCAATCATCACATTTCACTACATTTGACAAAAAGGAAATTTTTCCATCACAAGTCCAAAAAATTGAGTTCAAACACAATTGAAAAGAAAAGCTTGAAATTTTGCATATCTTTGCCTTAGTCCTAGCTTAAGGAGTGCATATGGAGACTTCTAGGCTCTTCTAGAGTACCCTCAATACATAAGGGGTCGCTCTCGATGTCGCTACGGCGAGGATTTGCCTATTGTTGGTCTCCGCCGCACACCTTTTGCTAGGCCACCTTGCTTTCAAAAGGCACCCAAATCAAGCAAAAATCAAAAATCAAAAAGAAAAACAAAAAGAAAAAAAAAGAAAAGAAAAAAAAATCAAATAAGAACTCAAACATCTCGTTTCCTTACCTTTTTGATGATTACTCCTACGTTACATGGCTAAGAGGGGACGACCCTTCCTTTCACTTAGGTGAGAGGCGGAATTCCGATCATACGGTGTCTTCTAACACCATGGGGCCCTCACTTTCCATCCCGCCTTATCACCCTTGACAAAGCTTTCTAGTGAACGTGAACGAATATACTAGTTTTACACAATAAAGAGGTGATTTATTTCTATCTTTCTAGGCTTAGTTCTTTGTAAAACTAGTAAGTACATGGGAATTTGCATGCTTGAAATTTTTCCATTTTAGATGAATCCCGGCGCATGGATGAGGCATGTTGCCATTTGCTTTTGTAGATGCATTCTCATTTGTTTTGTGTGCTTTATTGCCTAGAATGCATCGGAGTTTTGGCAAGACCCCACTTGCCTTGCAAGAAGGTATCCTACCTCATGGATACCTTGTTCCGAGTTGAAGGGACGGAGCAAGGCCCGTTAATTGCCTTGTATCGGTTAGGTTTAGAGTAGTTAATTAAGGGTCTTGACTATTGTTCATCCTTACTCGGGACGAGTAAGGGTTTGGTTTGGGGAGATTTGATATAGTGTCATTTCACCCTACATTTTCACCCCTTTTTGTCTCGTTTTGCTTGCCTTTACCGCTCCCTAGGAGCGTTTCTACGTGTTTTACCTTCTTCTAGCATATTTCTCGCTTTTATCGTGTTTTTGTAGGTAAACCGTCAATTGAGGCGATTTCTACCTAGTTTTGATCAACAAAGAAGAAGGTGAATCATTCGGAGGACCCACGGCATACCTTGGGGGCCCCGCATACCCTTAGGGGCCCTACTCGATGCGCCAAAGCCCTCCCGAGTAAAGGCAAGCGAAACCGGGAAGGAAGCAACAAAGTCAAGCGAAGGAAGAAGGGAAATGAACATCTCACGAGCGTGAAAGGCATTTCACGGTCGTGAGATGCTTTTCCAAGAAGAAGGATTTCGTGCATTTCAGCTCACGGCCTTGAAACTCATTTCACTGTCGTGAAAGCTCAGTCACGGTCGTGAAACTTGTTTCACGACCGTGACTTGTTCGTGAAAGAAGACCTTGCTCGTGCCACTAATCTCACGACCGTGATTTGGAGTTTCACGGTCGTGACTTTGCCAGTCCATGAAGCTTCTCCAGGCCCATCTTTCCTTCATTTTGTAAACCTATAAATAGACCCCCTTATGTAATTAGAGGGAACAAAACCCTAGACTCAAAATTAGTTAGATTAGATTAGATTAGTCCTACTAATTAGTTTAATCTTTTCTCAATTACTCTTTAATTCGTTTTAGATCTAGTCATGTAATTGGATTTCTTGGTTTTGTACTTGAAGATTGGTGACAAAGTCTCCTCCTTTATTCAAGATTTCCTCTTTCATTGTTCATCTTTTGCCTTAATTAGTTGGTATATCTTCTTAATCCCTTTTCATATACTTTCTAATCTTGTCATTTCATTACATGTTTTGTTTCCTTCTTACCATTATGTCTTGTCTTAGTTTTATATCTTATTCTTCCATATTCCTCATGTTAAGTAGTGAGTAGTGATTAATCTAGGGTTAATGGGGGATAATGGGTTTTAATGAGGGTTAATCTTTGTTTGTTGGGTTGATTTGTTGATTAATTGTCTTTCTTCCAACTTATGCATATCACATGTTTGATGAAATGCTTGCTTGACAAACCTGCATGATTCATGTTTATTATACATTTCCGTAAGATCGATAGCCTCGGAATATGTTAGGATTTGCATATAGTTGGTATATCGACCTTGTGTACGCGAGAGCTAGCTTGGTTTGGTATATGGGAGGGATTGTAAGATCGAGAGCCTCAATCCACCACTCCCAAGTTTGACTATCCATTAACTATGAACCCGACTCACTAGAACCCAAATTACCCATTTGAACCCACCGATCCTAGACTTTCCTTTTATTGCTTGTTATTTGATTATCTTAGTTTTGTCTTACTTTCCTACTTATTTGCATTTACTCAATGTTCTTAGATTAGTTTCAAATCCACTTCTATTCCGTGACACCCCTTAAGCATTGCTAGTCTAGACTTTGCATATCGAATACCCACCGTCCCTGTGGACCGACCTTGACTTGCCACCGTGCTAAGTCTTGTTATAAATATCGTTTGACACATCGAAACGACGCGTGTCAGTAAGTGTTCTCAACAATAGTGCGATCACATAATTAAATCTCAATAATAAGAATACAAAAGGGATGATGAATATTATAGTCAGCTGATCAACATAAATCGGTAATGATTGGCTCAATTGAGTTTGACGTTACTGTCGTATGACGGTGCTGATCAGTTGATCCCTTGAGGTCACACCTAAAGGACAATCCCCTAATCATGTACATTAATTAATTGTATAGCGATACAGATTAATTAATCCCTTAATTTGAACAATGTTTAAATGAGAATTATATCTTATTGTAATATGATTAAAGAGATTCATTTAGTATTAAATTGTATATTATAAGAATGCATATGATGTTATGTAAACAGTTGAGATAAGTGTGATTGGCGATTATAATACAAAATTGGTAGATTAGATAACCAAATATTGAGATACCCATTGTTATTACATGTAATTACATTTAAATTAGTTAAATGTACATTTATAAGCAAAAATTACATGTTACAGCCACATGTCACCATATCTTATAACCTTGAACTTTTTACACAATATCACACATGCATTTAATTTACGGTATGTAAAATTTCGTGTGAAGTGGACTTATTTCGTGTGATTTATGATTTTTATATGATAAAATGAAATAAATTAATTAGGTCTAATGGTTTAACATATTTCCGCTTTGAATCTGACCATGAAATTTTAGTATGTTGTCAAATGCATGTTTTCCTGTTAGACTGGAAAATTTGAGACAAATGTGATTTGTCTAGCATGATTCATGAAGTTTTAATGTAAAAATGGTATAAATAGTGACTTATTTAGCAAATAAAGCTAAATGGAAATGTTCCAGAATGTTCAAGAATTTAAAATTCAAAGTTTGAAATTATTGTAATTAAATTTGAATTTATTTGGTTAAAATATTATTTTAAAAGTCTAATTATGAGCAATTAATAACAAGTTGAATTATTGTCAAAAATTGAGTAATGACTAATTATTGAGGCCTAAATGAGTTGGGATAATTAACTTGGACTTAAATATGATTTAAGTATTGTTTGGTGATTTTAAAGTGTTATTATCACGCATTTCCATAAAACCGGGTTATATTCGATATAAACCGTATTATAGAGCGACTTGGCATTTAACATGAGCATGTTTTATACATATTATAATGCTGCATTTTATTTATGAATGTCATATTTTCAATTTATGAATGTCATATTTTGGTTTATGTAATTTGGAATTATGTAATTTTATCTTAGTATGGCTTTAGTTTTAATCGATATTGCCCGAAATGTAAAGGAATATTGATTCGGTTGTAATTTAATGTGATCTCGTATCACTTTTGTTGTATTTTATTTTACAAATGTATAATAGGGAATTTGTAATTTTATTATATATTTTGTAATTATTTGTAATTCCGGAGTTTCCCAAAAGCGGTGTCATTCGGAAAGGAGTTCCGAGAGAGACGGTGACCTTGGGAGGCGTGCTTATGAAGTTCAAGGGACCAAAGGAGTTGGTGTCCGAATTTGTAATAGAATATATGATTTTCTATTCTAGGAAAGGCCATACTAGGAGTTTTATTTTTATGATTGCATTTTTATTTAATATGTTTGCATGCATTGCCAAATCGCCATAGCATGACATGCATATTTCATCGAGTATTCGACCGTGTCAAATTAAAATAATCGTTAATTTATCGATTTAGTTCACTTCAACATGATAGATTATGATTTGACATGACCTCTCATAATAAATAATTGAGATCAAGTCTTACCAAATGTAGAACCCATGAATCCCAATTTCGCAAGGAAGTAGGCTCGGCTCACCGGGGTGCTAAACTTGTTACGTTGGGTAAGTGGGGTAATAAAGGTTATTATTTCGAAATTTAGATTGAGCTCAACGGAAGTATTCGCGACCGTAGCCGCATGTGTTCCGGGCTTTAGATAAATATTAATGTAATTTTATCGACCGAGAGTTCTAATTTAGAATCGATTAAAGAGTTAATCCACCGAATTATGTTAATAAGGGATGAATCGGCTTACCGTGCCCAAGTTGATATGAATTTTGATCTCGTAATCATGTATAATAGTTGGGTAGAGATCACTATTTAAATGTTAAAACTTGTTTAAAATGTTGACAAGTATTTAAAATGATAAATGTTGACATTTCCTTTATGTCTAAAAATTTGTAGTTAATATTGTTTATTCGCAATGGCAAATGATAATTCATCCACTACCACCAATGCTCCAACTCTCTCGAATGTCTCATGGCTTCGATCCTTTATGGATCGATGCAAGTTAGAAAAGAAAAGCGCTAATTTTGCCGATTGGGATGCGCAACTCTGCTTGGCCGCGGCGGGTGACGACAGGTTTCGTTACCTTACCAAGGCCTCTCCCACCGCACCTAATGAAAGGTCAACCGCCACGCAAGGCGAGCCTATTATGAGGCTAGCCACAAAGAGTCAGCCGCGATCAAAAACGTTTTGATCTTCTCGTTGGAGGCCGATCTCCAAAGGAGTGTCATAAGATGAGCACGGCCTATGAGATCTATGCCAAGCTTGTGACCATGTTTTTTCACAAGCTCCTAGTATCTTACAATATGAGACGGCTTCCACATTATTCAACATGAACCTAAAAGAGGACCAAAAGTTAACCCTCATGTACTCAAATTAATTGAGCATGTTGAGACTCTAAAATTGCAAGGGGTGATCATTCCCCAACAACTCGTTATCGACCGTGTTTTACATTCCTTGGGGAAAACCAAAGCTTATGTGCAGTTTAGGGTAAACTACAATATGCAAAACATGAAAACCTCTCATCATGAAATGCACAAGATGCTCGTGTATGCCGAGAGAGACATTGGCTAAATGTTAGCATTTCCAAGGATGTGCTCCATATTAATAATGAGAGTAAGGGGAAGTTCAAGAAAGGTGGTAGTAAAGGGAAGAAGCCCTCCACCTTCAAAGGAAAGGGAAAAAGCTATTGAGAATAGCTCTCCCATGCCCATAAAGGATGCCTCCAATGAGGAAAAATGCCATTATTGTAATGGCGTAGGGGATTGGAAGAGGAATTGCTCTAAGTATCTTGGAGATCTTAAAACTGGAAAGGTTGTTCCAGTAGGTAAATATTTATCCCTATCGTTTATGTTATGATCTCAACTTTGGTATATAGATACGAGTTGTGATTATTACCCTATTTAATTGTAATTAGGGCATCCTAGCAAGGATAAAGGCTAGGACAAGCAAGCATAAGAAAGCTCTTCAAGGGAAGCTAAGGTAGCTATCCATGATTGAAGACCTATGGAAGCTTGGCCTCATTTTGAATTGTCAAAATTTTGGGATGTATTTTGAGACATTTTTTTAGAACTTTTATAATTTCCTTGTTTGACATGGAAATTTGTTCAGCTCCTTTTATTGACATTGGTTGTAATTGGATTTAGTGACTTGGTTCTCAACCCAAGTCATTTGGTTTGTTGAAACGTTTTAGTTCTACAAACTTCTCATCATACTATACTTGCATAAATAACATAAATTGTATCGACTCAAATTGATCATGTAAATATTATGATGATTGGATCATTATAATAAAAGGCTAAGAATTCGATTCTCACTTTGAAAGATCAATTGCTAAGTCGAAATTGAGTTATTGAACTCAAAATAGGAAATCTACCAAACCAATTGGCCATACCACTTATAAAGAAAGTAAATGACATGAATATGAGTTCACCTCTTTAGCTCTTATAGAACTAGTCTATATTAAAGCTAAGATTCGATGTCTTTACAAAGAAGTCTTTAGTAGATCCCTTAAATATCATGTTGTAATACTTCTACCTCCCTCACGAATATGAGTACAAAATTGTTTGTGGCTCATAAAGCTATCTTTAAAGAAAATAGTTGTATTTTTTCTAAAGATAGAGTGGGAGAAAATAAGCCACAACGAAAAACTAGTTAGGAACTAGTGAGGTCCTAATGAGGAAACCAAAAGAAAATGTTCTTAGGTTAGACTCATGACTAGTAAGGAGACCAAAAGAAAGCGTTCTTAGGTGAATCCTTAGACTATTAACGAGACCAAAAGAAAATGTTCTTGAAATAATAAGATTATGATCTATGAAGTGGAAGTACCTAGAAATTTTAAAATTTGATTTTCTAACATACGAGACTTATGAAACTAAATGAAATCTATGCAAATGAATGATGTATTTGGAGTTGTCCAAAATCATTCTATAAACATGAAGATGTTTTAATTGGAAATGTCCAATTATAGTTGCATGGATAGACATGGAGATGTCTACAAAAGCCAAGTTAATGCGTAACTATGCTTAGATCCAAATCATCAATGAAATACCTCATAATAGGTGTGTACAAGATACACATCAAAACCACATAGGGATTTGGAATAGGATGTGTACATGACACAAGACATGGTAAGTATCTACCTAGAGGTTATGATGATCTTTTTATTGTAGGATATAAGAAGAGTTTCACTCGAATTGTCGAAAAGTCATGTATAGACATGAAATTCAGTGGGAGTTAATGTCATGTATAGACATGATGATAAGTGGGAGTTAAAGTCATGTAAAGACATGAAGTTCAGTGGGAGAAATTATTTTTCACGTGAATGACGATTCACTCATTGTAAGTGACGTATTCACATTACCTTTTTGAAAGAAATCGTTGGCTTTTAATGTTGGATGAAAGAGGGCAACATGTATACTAAAATCAAAATCTATTGTGAAATAGAAGATCTTAGCTTGACATTTAGAAAAGTGTCTTATATCGATAAGATCCTTTATCTATTTCAACAAGTAAAGTAGGTTATTTATGTTGATAAAAGTGGGATCACTATGAAGGGGTCATAGTCATCCACTGAACCTAGGAGTTGTTGATCACATGAGACCAATCATGTATGCCATTACATGCACATACCTAAATGAATAGTATGATGTGAGCATGACAAGCCAAAAGCAAATCAATCCATATGAGAGTCATTGGATAGCCTACAAGAACATCCGTAGAGTTCTCGAGGAGAACAAGGGATACATTTTTGTGTTTGGTAGAGAAAATTTGACAATGTGGTAAATGTTACACAAACCCAAATTTCCAAACTTATAAGGATTTATCAAAATCCTAGGCGTACTTTTGTTATGCAAGAAGCAAATAACTAAAAGGATGATTTAAGAGTCAATCATTATAAATTTTACAAATAGAGACCTAGTACATTATGATGAGGATAAGGTGGTTTAAAAGAACTAATGGTAGATCCTTTCACCTAAATACTTATCAGTTATCATGATAACGAGTGGGAGCATCTTTCAAGTTAAAGAGCCCAACACTAGATAGAGATCTAGACATGTACATAGATGAATTCATGTTATTAGGAATAACGTTGGATGGAAGAAAAAGAAATTAACAAGGTTGGAATAAAAGAATATATTGTATATTCACTACCCAAACCTTTATTTCATTTAATAAGATCGTCATGAAATGTCATGGTCGAAATAAAATTTAGATTATATGATATGTGAAGCAATAACATTGTGTTGATTGTTCATATATGATAATCACATTTATCGTTTGAGTTTCTAAAACTCGTCTTGTGCTTTGTTATATCCAAATGGGTTGTAGAGACAATTTTGAACCCCATTAAAGTGGACTGTATTAACATAGCATTGGCCCATAGTCACTTATATGAGGTGACATCTCGAAGTGACTAGATTGTGGTGCGATTGATGGCAAGTTCAAGTGTCATAGGGTCATAGGGATGACCAATCGATCACATAGACAGACTGTAAGGGACAATCTGTTAGGCAGTGACCGCTTATAGAATTCTGGCAATTCTTGTAGCCTGGTCGTGACAAGAGCTACTAGTATTCTTTTTGAGTCAATTCTTTGACTAAAGACTGTTCGCCTTAGGTGGTACAGTTTCAGAGTGACTTTGATTTATGCTCTACGACCTTCGTAACTGGGGTCAAATGAGCATCTTTTGGGTCATGATGAGCTGTGGCTATTCGAAGGGAATAGTGCGATAGGAATTGTCCACCCCTTGTCAAGGTTGTTTTAAATCCAAGGTCACTCGAGGAGGAGTAAGCTGAAAATGCGTGGCCACGCTCGGAAGGTATCTATGGTAGATAATTCCGGTCAGACAGTTACTCTCCAGATCGAGGAAACCACTCTTGAAACGATCAAATGCAAGTACGGCCTGCAAGACACCTTGCATTGAGTGGGAGATATGTAATAGGACAAGAGAATTGGTGATGCACACTTGTCTCGGACAAGTGGGAGATTGTTGGAGTAAGTGTCCTCAACAATAGTGCGATCACATAATTAAATCTCAATAATAAGAATACAAAAGGGATGATGAATATTATAGTCAACTGGTCAACATAAATCGGTAATGATTGGCTCAATTGAGTTTGACGTTACTGTCGTATGACGTTGGTGATCAGTTGATCTCTTGAGGTCACACCTAAAGGACAATCCCCTAATCATGTACATTAATTAATTGTATAGCGATAAAGATTAATTAATCCCTTAATTTGAACAAGTTTAAAATGAGAATTATATCTTATTGTAATATGATTAAATAAGATTCATTTTAGTAATTTAATTGTTATATTACTAAGAATGCATAATGTTTATGAAACATTTGAGATAAGTGAAATTGGTCGATTATAATTACAAATTGTTGTACATTATATTAACCAAATATGAGATGACCCATTTTATTTACATGTAATTACATTTAAATTAGTTAAATGTACATTTATAAGCAAAAATTACATGTTACATGCCACATGTCACATATGTGACAAATGACAAAATCACAAAAATAAAAATGGACTTCATTTTACATGGAAAAACCGGTTTTATGAGTGGTGGTGTAGAGTTTAGGCTTTAAGTATTGTTCTAATCAAGATTTGGACAACATGATTACTAGCCTAATCTATAACCTAGCTATTATTCTTGTGAAGACAAAAAGAAAAAAGCACACCCTTATTTCCCATAAGGGTGGCCGGTCATGAAGAGCTAGATAAGAGGATTAGTTTTCCTCTTATTCTTGAGTACAACATCTCATTTTTGCATGTGAATGCTTATCTCTCATAAATAATCAACTTCTCACTAGAAATAAAATACTAAGAAACTTGAGAAGTTTCATATATTTTGTTCTTATGATTACTAATAAAATTACTAGTGTAGTAATAGTGTTATTAGTAATATATAAGGGTACTCTTATATTGTTCTAGAAAAATAAATATTTGAGTGATTAAGGGAGTGTCTTGGTGCAACTAATTGGAGTGTTCCTATATTTAGAACTAGGAGATTCATCCCAAATATTTTAAGCTCCAGAACAAGATTAGGAAGGTGTCCTAATCTTGTGCCCATATTTGTTCCAAAATCAATGTAAGGAAAATGTTTCTTCTTATTTTGTATTTTTATGTTATGCATGCATATGATCTATTTAGTTTAAGAGTAAACTAAATGTATCATGATATTAGAAGTGTCTAATATTGAGTTTAAGAAACTAACATTTTGACCTTATTTAATGTGTTTTAGCGTCGGTTTTATTGCATTTTGCCTACTATCATGCTTTGCTTTCATATCATGAACTTCCGTCTCGCTTTATAGGAAATATGCCAAAAGAAGTATGAGACGGGATGAGAAGCAAGAAACCATCACTAAGCATATAAGTAAAAGAAGAAATAAAAGAAGAAGAAGAGAAGGAAGAAAAGAAGAGAAGGAAGGGGAAAGGGAGTCCTAGCCGGTCCATGCCACCGACGGCCGGCCGGCCAGCTGAGCACCCCACCTATCCCCAACAAAGCGAGAGAAAGAAGGAGGAGCAGGGAGCCCCAATCGGTCTAGGCCACCGGCGGCCGGCAAGCCGGCTGGGGGAGTCGACACTAAGAGAAAGATGGAAGGAGGAGCAGGGAGCCCCAGCCAGTCCGGGCCACCGGCGGCCGGTCGGCCAGCTGGGGAGTCGGCATGAAGAAAGAAAGAAGAAGAAAGGATCAGGAAGTCCCAGCCGGTCCAGGCCACCGGCGGCCAGCCGGCCGGCTGGGACCCTTAGTCCGCAAATTCAATCCTTCTTATTTTCAACCCTTTAATCTCACCAACCTATAAATACCCATCTCTTAATTTATTTTTACACACAATCCTAGATAAAAGAACCCTATTAATTAGTAAGAATAATTTCCCTAATTAGCAACCTAATCTCTCTTAATTAGTTACCATGACCTTATTTCTAGTTAGTTATTATTATATCTAGTCTTTCTCTTAGTTAGTAGTGAAGATTTGGGTTGTAATTTGAAGACAAGAGGAGACTATTTCTTCTATTATTAATTCAAGTTCTCATCTTTTATTACATGTTTGGTAATTTCTCATCTTAATTTTATTTACTTGTCATTTAATTGCTCTTTCTTATTTATTTGATTAGTTCACATGTTGAATATGTCTTCTCTTGTTTATTTCATATCAAAGTATCCATCTTTAATGCTTTCCTCCATTAATATGAGTGAATAGTGTATTGCTGGGGTAAATGGGGGGGGGGGGTTAATGTAGGTTTATGGGTCGATTATGGTAATTGGGCATAAAGATTAATTCTTTTGGTAGTGTACTTGTTTTGTGCACACAAGATGTTTGTTGAAATGCTTGAATGGGTAATTTGAGTCATTTCCATGTTTTAATTACTAGTTTGAATGAGAGCTTAGACGTGTATTGTATTTGTGTGTGTTTTGGATGTTTAGGGGGAGGTTAGGGCGAGAACCCAATCGAACCATAGGCTAGGGCTCGTCTCGCACCGAGGTGGAGGCTTGCCTATTTACCGTCTTACACCGAGAGGTGGAGATATGTTTAGACTCACTATTAGACTAGTCTTAACCCCCACCATAATTGACCTATACTTACATTAATGAACCCATTCACCTTAGTTTCTTTTAATCTTTGTTTTAAATCGCATCTTTGCCTCCTTGTTAGTCTTGTTTAGTATTAATCATCTTCAACTTGCTATTAGCTAGAATTAAACTAGAATTTGATTAAACCGTCTTAAACCCATAATTACCGTACCTTGGGATACGACCCTTGCAATACCCAACGATATCTCATTCGCTTGCGAGGTCAATTAAAACATACATCAAGCACGAGGGACAACAATATTGGGGTGAAGGGCTTTGAAAGTCCGGCAAAAGGCAAGAGTGTGACCAACAGTATTGCACCAGTGACACTTGCCGCGATATGGGTTGGGTGGGTTTTGGTTTGGTGGGGCAGAAGATCAGGGAAGGGGGCAGGGTTGCGTGGTGAGTTGTAGTGAGGAGCAGCCAGGGACGATGATAGGAGAGGGCGTTGACAGTGGAGGGAAATGAGGTGGGTTGGGTTGGTGTTGTTCTTGAATACGGATGGTAAGTTCTTGATTGATAAGCTTTCATGAATTTCCGAGAAAGTAATCGGAGAGTCACGGGCATTGATCGCATCAATGACAGGTTGATAACGAGGGTCATCAAGCCCATCGGTGATACGGTCAGTGGTGTCTTTGGAGGAGATGGGATGACCGAGAGAGGCGAGATCATTAAGGGTTGCCTTGAGAGATTTCATATATTCGGAGATGGAGGAGGAGCCTTTCTTATGTTACGGAGTTTGAAGCGGAGTTTTATGATGTGCCCTCGGGACGGAAGAGCATAGGTTTGAGCGAGAGTGTCTCATAATTCTTTGGAGGTTGTTTGAGAAAGAAGAGGGGAAACATATTTGGCTAGGGTACTGGCCAGGGAACCAAATAAGAGCTTGTCTTGAACTCTTGACGATACCAAGTAGCATAAGCGGGATTCGGAGTTGAGACGTTCTTGTCGTTTTTGAGCGTGCCATCCGGAGTAGAGATGGTGCCATCGATATAGTCTTGAATTGAAGACCACAACCGATGAGAAGGAAATTGATTTGGAGTTGCCATTGATGATAGTTTGTACCATCAAGTTTATCAATGGGATGAGTGTTAACAACGACGAAGGGTTTGAGGGGTTCGTCCTTGTTGGGAATCGTGTTGGGATGAGACATGGTAATGTCGAGTAGGGTAGAGGATCTTTAGGCGTGATACCATATAAGATAGTTTATGAGCGTGAAAGCTTAAATTTTATTAATGACGATAAACGTATTTATACAAAGACAGATGCAAGGGTATACAAGTTAACCCAGCTAAGATTACAAGTTAACAAGAGTAAGGAAACTATAACTAGCTAAAAGATATGTTAGCTAAATACAGGGAATTAATATCTAAATAATATCACAAAGATATTACGTAACACGTTATTGTGTGCGACGGTTTTATGGTGCGACCAATAATAATGACCATTTTATGTTAATAAGTGATCACTTTTAAAAGTGGTCATTTTATAATAATAAAACATGGTTATTACTTAATATAAAGTGGTCGTTTTTTAACATAAAGTGATCACTTTTTAACATAAAATGGTCACTTTTAAGGTGATCGCATCATACGACGGTCCTATACAATATCTTGTGTTAAATCAATGATGGCATGATTTAGCTAAGGAAATGATATACTGTTCTCCCGTAATCTCGATAAGAATCTCTTGCATTAAAATGTGGAGTACATATGAAACATTGCATATGAAGAATTTCTTGGTAATTGCCTTATTTTCATGAGATTGTCTCACGTTGATTTATGGTACGCCAGGTAACATATGAAGTATTGCGTAATCAAGGCACAAACTATAAGTATACAATCAAAATGTTACTTGCATATGAAGAAGTGTTCTTTACCTTTTACAATAATGAGATCTCCTTAATTGAGACTTGACCATATTACTCTTTTAACTTGTGCTTAATTGCTCATTTAAATCCATACCATATAGTACAACTAACATGACAGTTTCTACGACTTGTATAAACTTTCACATTACTCTCATTTTGGTACTCATTTTAGTCGGTGAGACGGTTGCAAAAGGCGGTCATCATCACCTCAGGCGCCAAGCTTTCGACAAGGTGACCGGGCTACCTGGCCAACCGGTTGCCAAGCTGAACTTTAGCCAATACTCAGGGTATGTCACGGTTGATAAAAAGGCGGGTCGGGCCTTGTTTTACTGGCTGATTGAGTCACCTAGCACCGGTAAGCCGAAAACAAGGCCTCTTGTATTGTGGCTGAATGGTGGGCCTGGTTGCTCATCTGTCGCATATGGGGCTTCAGAGGAGGTAGGCCCATTTAGGGTCCAGCCTGATGGCAAAACACTCACTTTAAGCCCGTTTGCGTGGAATAAAGGTTCGACTTATTATTGTTTTCATGCTTTAAACATATTCTTATACAAGACCGTCTTAAAAAACCAACCTGATTAGTCAGACGACTCATATTACTACTAAATACTCGGTAACACATCATAAATAATGAATTTTTGTTAAGTTTTATATACCTCTATAGTCTCCTGTAATTCTATATTTATTTAATTATTATAATGTTTATCAACTAATTTGCAACCATATCTTATTGTAGAGGCAAACTTGCTTTTCCTGGATTCACCTGCTGGAGTTGGATTCTCATACTCAAACACCTCAGTTGATCTGCATGACGTTGGTGACCGGAAAACTGGTAATGTATATTCATCTTAATAATACAAAAAACGATCATTATGCGATATTCTTTACTCGATCTTATATAAAACGATAATGTGAAAGATAATGTAGTCGGTATTTAAAAGCCGAATAGACGGACTAATGCAGCACTGTTATGTACATGAACAGCGAGAGATGCGTATGTTTTTCTTAAAAGATGGTTGACAAGGTTTCCTGAATACAAACACAGACCGTTTTACATTGCTGGAGAAAGTTATGCAGGACATTACATACCTCAACTCTCCCTACTCATTACTCGTCGTAACAAAGCGATTAAAAATCCCATTATCAACTTCAAAGGTTTCTTGGTAATTAACTTATCTTAGCTTCACTTCGTAATTTTGATCTCTTTTCTTATCCAAACTATTTTATTTTATTTTAGATTATTAAAGTTTGTAACAACCAATTTGGTGGTGAAAATGCAGCTAGGGAATCCATTAATAGATGATTATTATGATAACTTGGGGACATTTGAATATTGGTACAACCATGGATTGATTTCGCATACAACATACAAGACACTCAATAAGTCGTGCTTGACCGCCTCCTTTCTGTTCCCTAAGGGTGCTTGCAACCAAGCCCTTTTCCAGGCTTACTCCCAGTTTGGAGACATCAACCCTTATGACATTTACGGCCCTGTTTGCCCTGCTCTTACCACTTCTAACCGCCTCTTCAACAAACCTCTCGTATGTCACACTCGTAGCCAAGTTTACATCATCTCGTAATTCACATATATGTTCTTATAGACTATAACGCATATTGCATATATCTTACATGCAGCCATTGACGTTTAGAGGGAACGATGACTGTATAATCTTGTACACAAAAAGGTACATGAACCGTCGAGATGTGCAAAAGGCTCTTCATGCTAATGTCACTGCTTCAATTCCTCAACCTTGGAGGCCTTGCAGGTTTGCGTACTTGAAACGATAAATCAAGTTGAAGTAGTTTAACATAATAGATGTTTTAATCTCAATAAAGAGGTCATTTAGTTATCTAGCTGATTTAATGTACAGTGACGTGGTTAGAAGTCGTTGGACAGACTCTCCCAAATCCAT
Source organism: Heliosperma pusillum (assembly GCA_022085475.1). NCBI lineage: Eukaryota > Viridiplantae > Streptophyta > Magnoliopsida > Caryophyllales > Caryophyllaceae > Heliosperma > Heliosperma pusillum. The sequence goes on from JAIUZE010019760.1 coordinate 22,563, forward strand.
GCTACCTATCTTCAAGGAACTTATAGCTGCTGGCGTTCGGATATGGATTTTTAGGTAGGGGGTGCTTCTTTTTTGCCATGTCTTTCGATTCAATCCTATGTTACTCAACTCTGCCTCGAGTAGACGTGAGCCCCTATGACATTTATCACACACACTCATAAAGTACGTTTCTATCACTGTCTTAACACAAGGGAAAGGTCGTGTGCATTCGAGTTCCCTGACAAATTATAGGCAGAACCTTTGAGACATTTGATAATATAATCTATAATCAACACATACAACTGATTTATCATCTGTTTTTAGTGGCGACACAGATGCCGTTTTACCATTAACAGCAACGAGATATTCCATAGATGCGCTGAAGCTTAAGACAAGAATTGAATGGTACCCCTGGTACGACAGCGACAAGGTTAGTCTTAGTCATCTACGATTTCAGAATCACAACCATTTCTGATAATTACATCACATTTATTTTGTTACTTATCACAATCTGGGTTGGATTTGAATCAGGTTGGTGGATGGAGTCAAGTATATGATGGTCTAACCTATGTCACCGTCAGAGGTGCAGGTCACGAGGTTCCCCTGACTCGTCCTCGGCTTGCGTTGCTTCTCTTCACACATTTCTTAAGGAACCAGTCTATGCCTCAGATAACCTTACCACAGTAGAGATTAAGCATTCTGGAATTCATGTATTTTTACATAAACTCTTTTCAAACTAGAATTTGTATCATTAATATTCATTTCTGTGTCTTTTACATTCATTTATATGTAAAGTATGTAATTATGTACGAAATATTCATTTGCATATACAGCAGATGAAAATTGAATCAGACCCCATATTTCTGTTTCCACTTACAGCATTTCTTACACCCGAAAACAAACGAAAATTGCAAATCAGGTGAAAGACCATTAATTTCAGGTCATAAAATTGATGGACATTAAATCAGTATGTCAAGAATTGTTTCGGTTCATCATTTTTCCTAATTTCATTCAGTAGAATGACTTGTATGTGTGTATGTGTATGTGTATGTGTGTGTTTTCCTCATACAGTATTGAGTAATACATACAGTACTTTGTACATCCAAAGAAAACATTTGCTAAAAACTGTAAATTGGGTTCAGTTTGTGATACTTATCAACTTCTTATCCTATGTTACTTCGATACTTCACTTTGGCATGACGATACTTTGACACTTCATTTTAAGCCAACGTGTTGCTTTTTTTCTTTCACAAAAACCCCGTGTCCGGCACTTGCAGCCACATCGGAGTAACATAGATCTTACCTCTAAAAATACTCAAAATCAATGTAGGAAGAATCATTAGAACTGCTTTGGTTGCTGTCATTCCCAGAACTACCTTCAGGAATCTTCTTTTCTGGAGCTATTGGAGCAGTCTCCTTACTAGCAAAGCGCGAAAAATCAACAGGTTCAGGCACATAAGGCGCAGCAGCGCTCCTTACAAGTGCCCAATTTACTCCTTCAAAGAAAGGGTGTTGCTTGATCTCAGTGGCCCCTCTCTTGTAAGCAATCCTCTTGTGAGGCTCCTTAACCAAGAGCCCTCGGATCAGGTCTCGAGCTACTGTGCTGACCTGAGGACTGTCAGGAAACCGTAAAGGCTGGCTCACCACATTGATCAGAGTAGCTCGATTCCCCTGCCCTTTGAAAGGAGTGGTCCCATGGAGGAGCTCATAGAGAAAGATGCCGAAAGTCCACCAGTCTACCGCACTTCCATGGCCTTCCCCCCTTATAATTTCAGGGGCAAGATACTCATGGGTTCCCACAAAAGACATGGAGCGGACATTGGTGGGCTCGGCCATCAATTCAGGAAGGGACCCGTTGACGAAAAGGCCGAAATCTGACTTGGATTTCCGGTTCTTTTTAGAGGGTAGTATGCGGGGAAAGAAGCTTGAGGGTTGAATGCATCCATGTACCGCCATTTCCTCGTCTAAAATCCCTCCGGTCCCACCTCCGCCATTTGACACGTGAGCTGAGGATGACTTGACAAGTGTTGGATTGACGGAGCAACGTAGGGAGAGGTCGAAGTCTGAGAGCATGATGTGACCTTCTTCCCTTACTAACACATTCTCTGGCTTTAAGTCTCTGTACACGATTCCTAGCATGTGGAGATACTCCAGTGCTAACAGTATTTCTGATGCATAAAACCTGCATATCACATACAATTGCAGTGAATTGCTCATCACTTCAAAAATCCAACACATATACATATCAATATATAGAAATCTAAATAGAAAACATGTAATGTAAAATCTTCAAATCGAGAAGGGATCCTCATAGACCAAGTATTTAAGTCCTAAGTTGATCGTACACTTCTTTAATTATGCTGTCAAGGTTGTGTAGATCCAATTCCCCGTCCCTTGCAATCGACAGGAGGCTTTGATGAGGCATTGCGGTCATTATTATCTAACTTGCAGGCTATGTTACAAAATTTGAGTCCGATATTTTAACATGCACCCATATTAAATTTTTGTAACAAGAGAATGAGTAACATAACTTACCGAGCAGCATCCTCCGGAAAAAACTTGTGAGTCTGCTTTTGCCTAAGGGAATGAAGATTTCCACCACTGCAAAACTCCATAACTAAGCAATAAAACTTATCGGTCTCAAAATGGGTATATAAAGTGGGCAAGAAAGGATGATCTAGCAATCCAAGGATCTCCCTCTCAGTCTGTGCCCTAAGAAGCTTGTTCCTACTAGCTAATGATGCCTTATCCATAACCTTCATAGCATAATAAGTATTAGTCCCTCTTAATTCCACAAGATAAACACTACCGATATCACCATAACCAAGCCTTTTAAGGAGCCTGAAATGACTAAGTCCAATAGGAGGATCTCTAGCATTAACCGTATTAATAGCATCCCATCTAACATCGCCTCCTGTATGAGGCTTAAAGGGTGCAGAACTAGTACTCTCTATGCTATTACTTCGCGTGCCATTCCCCCCTTCTCGTCTCTGAATTGTGCTGGTTTCGGCATTTGTAACCCGCTTTGGGGAAGGTAATGGTCGCTGGTTGCCCACCGGGTTATTTGGGTTAGGTTTCCAGATTGGGTCCAATGATAGTTTTTTGTGGTCTGGTGGCTTGTGTTGAGCGGTCATGGGCTTGGCCCTCGAGGCATTGTCGGTTATGGGCTGTTCTCGTGGTGAACTGTTGCCGGACTCCATGCTGGATTTGCCTCCCCAGTCAGGGCTTATTTTCTTATCATATGCTTCTTCATCTGATGATTGATAATTCATCTGCAATGTTCATGCAACCAAGGGAAGTTCTTTAGGGGTATAAAAAGACATAGACCGTCTCATGAGATAGTTTATGTATTCGTTTTTTTTTTTGGTTTAAAGGGAGCCATAAGGTGACAAGGGTGAATATGATGCTGACGGGGTTTGAACCCAAGTCATGAGTACCGCAATTCATAACTTTACCAACTAAGATAGCTGACATTTGCATAGTTTATGTATTCTAGATTAGTCCGTCTCATTAAATTCCAATTAGTTTAAATTTCGTTTTTAGGCATGTTTGGTGTAGTAGATCAGGCATTTTGGACACCCGTCCCTGCTTGATTGTGTATACGGGTACTTCACACCAACAACGGCTATTCCCGCACCCCTTTTTTGTGCAATGTGGACGTGGAAATAGACGCCTTGGTGTGGGCTTACCCGTTTTCATAATAGGCAATACATCAATCAAATTGAAACAATAGATATCTATGAGAGATTGGAAGGTGGGAAATTGGTATGGTATACTTTGAGAAATGTATGCTAGAAATGGTGAATAACTATAAAAGCATTGACGATATACAATGCTGTTTTTTTTTGTTAATTCATCAGCAAAAGTTTCTAGATGAAATGTCCCAAATTTTACTTGGCCTAATAAAAATAACCAAAAAAAACCTAGAAGTTACATAAGGTATCCTAATTGAACCACGTCGAATAGACTTCTTATTATGTTTATCGGACTCGAATTACCCTATTTGCCATGTCTATAATTAGACATGCCTGCAAATTAAACTTAACATTCGACACGATGAATAAATTTGGGAAATGCATATTTAACAATAAAAAAACAGTACTAAGAAAGAGGAGGAGGCCTAACCTCAGAAGTTTCAGGCTTTTCGACCGGCTTCATCGACGACGACATCATCGGCGCAACACGACAACTCCCTTCTATTCCCTGCTCCAATTTATGCTGAACCCACATTAATACTTTCCTTATTTAAATCAAAAATCAACAAAAGGGAGTATAGGTTATCGTTTTCGGTTATCCGTAACTCGGAAAGAACACTTTCCTAGAGTAATTTGTATGCAAAATGTATATCATTTACAAATACAATTACAGGCATTAGGCATGCAAATGCAAAGTACTATATATCTGATACAAGTTTAAGAATATAATTAGTGACATTTGACCATTCATATGATTTGGAGAAAGATGTAATGGATGTGAGAACATGATCGATTGTGTTATTTGCAAACACAAAGAAGTTGAGTTGTGGTTAGCACGTAATACATTTCATCAATAGTCAGTCATGTATCATGATTCATGTATCTCCATGTATCATTTTGACTAGTCACCACCTCACTTTCAATTTAACCTTAAACAATTTTCCAAAATAGATTCTCATAAGACTTTTACTACTTTAAACACGTTCGTTTCCGACTGCAAATTCGCGATCGTTAACAAATGCAATCACAAATGCCATTTTCCGACTAACATGAATCGCCAAGTAAAACAAAGGTCGCAAACCAGCGTGTTTCTAACGCCTCTTTTGGTTGTCCGTCCAATTCATGCAAATTCAAAATCCCATGAATTGTAAAAAGTAGAATATTTGGTTGCCATTTTTTTTCCGCAAAATGTAGGCATTCAATGTTTCAAGGAGTTTGAATGCCTACATAATGCACAAGTAGGATTATACTTCCCGTTAATAATAATGGGGAAATTGGATTACCTATTCTCCCTTAGGCAGTTGACAACTCATGTGGATTCGACTCCTATATGTGTAACCAAACGACTTTTCCGAATTCATGTGAATTTGTATATAGTAAAAAAAATTCACATGAATTAAATCTTTGATCAACCAAACGATACCTAATACTAACCCATTTTCGATCACTACTTCTCTTATTTAATTTTCTACCCATTTGTTTGCCTTGTCTATTCTCACGCTTTTTATTTTATTTTATTTCATTTTATGTAGTATATCTTATCCCCATAATTTAATTGTTTCTAATGTCACCTAGAGGGTCGCATGGATGTTTTTTTGTCAACAGACTCTATATCATATAAACTAGCGATCAAATGTTCACTGGAATATAACTTGAATGATGGTAACTCGAAATGGTAATTTTTCATAGAAAAAAGTGAAAAATGCATTAAGAATCGGACTCAAAGAAAAAGTTTAGGCTCAACCTCAATGCCTAAACCGGATAAAATCCGTAACAAGCTTGTGACGTGAGACAAAGAGGGAAGTGGGAGGGATTGTGAGAGGTCTCTTGCTTGGGACCGTCACAAGCATCAAGACGGGGTGTATATACTTTTCCAAATATGCATTAATATATTACGTTTCTTGTAAAAAAAACTCGGTATAATTATGAGATATTTACGTAACGAATGCTTTCCCAAGTCTATAATAAACAAGGCCAAATTCATTAAAATAAGACGAAGGATATTAATTAGAGTAGGAGTTGAAGGACAAACCGGCTATGCAAATGCAAAAACAAAGTTTTCCGGCATTACATCACTCCCTCTTCTTCAAAATCTACTTTTAAATTACAACTCAAGATCATTAATTAATTATTATAAACAATTAGCTAACTAATATCCAAAAAAAAATAAAAAAACATATAAGATGGGAAATATTATATATTGTGTAACAATTTGAGGAAGAGAATGTCAAAAAAACAAAATAATGAAACAATAAAAAATCAAAACAAAGAGGAAATTTTTTTTAACTAATTAATAAAACAAGAATGAAGAGAAAATGGGGCAAAGGAAAAATAAAGAAAGTGGATGAAAAAGCGGGTATTGTGAAGATTGACACACCCTAAAAAGATTGAATGGAGGACCGTTTAATACTGCTAAATTGTGGTTAGGGACTCCAATTCTATGAGCTTCATGTTCTTCACTTTAATTAGTACTCTTATTAAACTAATATGATATGATTAGAGATTAAAAATAAATAAAAAAGTTTCATCTACATTATTAGAATGTGATCTGATTTTTCCTAAAAGTTGGGAATTTGCTTGCTAATTATGTGGTTTTGCCATTCTTGTTTCAGTAGAACAAAAGGGAGGTGCAATTCAAGTGTAATTTTTTTTGGAATATGGTATGAAAATTAGCTTGATCCTCTAGGTATTATTAACTTATCTCGTTCTCTTGGATTTTGGATTTGGATGTGTGAGGTAAGTTGAAGTCATTGACTAGCAAACCACTTCGAAAGTGTTGGATATGAATATCCAATAAACGCCATAAAATCAGCAACTTTGTTAGCTTTATGAAAACAATGTTTAATAATCATTTGCTCAAAGAAATGAATATCTAATTTCAAAACTTTGATAATACTTGAAATTTCTCAAGGACCTTGCCAAGTATTGCGAATAGAGTTAATAACGCATAAATTATCGCCTTCAACTATTAGCTTTGAAATTGTTAAGAACTTTGCTGTCAAAATTGCTTCTTTTAATGTTAGGGCTTCAGCAACGAGAATACTTGACTTATTTGCTCCTAACAGAACTACTTTACCATTGTGATCTCTTATACAATATCCTAAAGCATCGTTATTCCCATTTATTTTCGATATTTAACTAAAAAACCGTTTCTAGGTTTCTCCCACCAAATTTCTTCCTTATTGGTAGTGCTTTTAACCGACTCGTCTTTCTCGGGATGGTTGAGATCCTTATGTCTAATCTCATTCCATATCTTTTAAATAATTGACTTTCCAAGTCAAGTTTTTTTTGTCAAATTATTACTAAAATGAACAGTTTTAAAAATTGACAAAAAAAAATGTGACCAATACTAAAAAATGATTTGATTAGAAGTGTATCGTATCTGAATGACCCGACAACAGCCTATGGAAAATAGGTTCAGAAAAGGAGATGACCCTCTTCAATTCGATATGAGTAATAAATGCAATATAACCCTATCTGATCCAAACCTACGATTGAATAATTGGTCAAGAATGATGGTATGGAATCGGTTGGGGCAATGTTACTTGTGAATGTTGTTGTACATGATGTCGTTGTAAGTGTTAATAAGGTTCATGTGTCTTTTCTCTATCTAGGAGTTTCTCCCTCTAGGAATTTCCTTTACCCTAATTCCCCAACCTTTGTGCCTCCATCAGCCTAACTCTTCCACTTTCCCTGCAAATTGCTCCTCTGATTCCATGGCCAAACCTTTATTTCTTCTTTTGGCACCTGTAGCTTTGCATGATCTTGCTCTCTCACATCTTGACACCTCTTCCTGTTTCCTTTTTGTTTCATTGCCGTGTGTTTTGTTCACACTTTTCTTCCTTTAAATCCTTCGTATTTGCAAAAACATCTTAGTATAACCAAATTAATACGAAGTTTATTTTCGCAGTACATTTTTTACTCATTTTAGTACTTTTTACCCAAATCTTTCCATTTGTTACCCTTCCCAAAAAATCACATTAAACTCAATTGTCTCTACTATCTATCTTCTCTCTACCCACTAACCTCTCCAAACTCCATAATATTTTTCTTCAAATCTGAACAATTATTCAAATGAAAAACATGTACTTTAATACGTTAATCTAATATTAATAAAGATATTTTCTTATATTTTAATTTCTCTATTCCTTTTTAATTAAGGTTTTATGTTTAAATTATTAAATTGCTAAGGCGGTGACGGAGAAGGGAAGGTCGGTGTTGGGGTTCGAAGTACGGCCGACGAAGGAACTATCGGCGAAAGGATGGCCGGCAAAGTGACGGTCAGTGAGTCATGTGCAAGTTTGAGGCTGAGATCGTGCACGGTGGTCGGTTATATTGCAGTGTTGCGCCATGAGATGGGTGCTTCACCGGAAGATGGGAGTGGCGGCCAGTGGTCGAAGGTGTTCCGGCGCTGTTAACAGACGGTGGGGTTAAATGAAGAATTTGTGGTTGGGTGGTAGTCTACTAGTCTTGGTAGATAGCCAGATAAGAAAACGGTGTACTGTGTACATGTATTTTTTCTTTTTTTCATTTTTGCTTTTTGTTACAGTAAGTAGTGACTAAGTTCTTAGACAAGTTTTGGTGGTCCTACTGCAGGTCGCCGCCGGTGCCCGATGGTTATGGTATTGTACAATTTTATTTTTTTTAATGTTTTTCGATTCGATGTAATACGTAGTACGTTTATTAATAAAGAATACGTATTTATAAAATTATTTATTCAATCAATAAAATACATTGTTTTTATAAAATTTACGTAATTGGTTTAATGAAATACATTATTCATCAACACAATAGATAACTAAATATGGGTGAATGGAAATTATGGAAGAATAGAAATGAGAGAGAATAATTTAGAGAGAAGTTAGATAGGGAAAATGAGATAGAAAATGAGAGGGGTATAATTGTCAACAGCGTATTATAATGAGTAAAATGTGTACTGCGAAAATCAGGACCCAATTAATAATATATAGCATAATAGACCATGTTCACTTCTCTCATGCTAAACTCATTTTATCTCTATTATATCCTAGTATACTAAACTCTCATATTATGTCGTCTCCCTCCTATCCCTCCCCTGGTAGGGCTGGGATTAGTATTAAGCTCCCACCTCACCTCTGTGCAGATTTCACTGGGTTGGATTTTTCTAAGGTGTTGATTGGGAATTTTCAAGATCAACGATTCCCTAAAATTACTAAGCTCTATGACGCTATATCGATGTACTATAAGCTAAGTGGCTATCTTTCAATCAGGGTAATTGTAACACCCGCAAATGTACCCTATTTTTATAGTGAAAATATTTTACGGTTACTTTTCATCGAAATTTAGTTTTAATCGTAATTTTAATTTTCCGAGTCAAATTTAGAATTTCCGAGTTCGTATTTGGAATTTTCGCGAGATTTCATGTAAAACCCGTCTTGAGCCGTCTTTGACTTTTTCTTGACTTTTCCACTTACTCACCCTACATATACTCCCTCATACCCCTAACTCCCTCACAACTCAATCTTCTTCTTCCTCACCATAAACACCAAAACCTAGCCTCCATATTCTTCCAAGTTTAGAATCGTCACTACTCATTCATTTATCGCTCAAATTCACGTAAGTTCGTCTTATTCTTCCCCTCTTATCTTCCTCTATCCGTATTGGTACTAAAATTACCGTCTTTCTCGCTTTTCAATTTATCCGTCTTTCTCAAAGGTGAATTATATTCATCTTTT